>VXAU01000928.1:405934-500476 GCA_013399695.1 Formicarius rufipectus | reverse complement strand
AACAAAAAAACCCCAAAAAAAAACCCCCACCGTACAAACATAAAAAGACAACATGAAACAAAAAAAGCCATGAAAAAAAAAATAAAACCTGTCATTAGCATGTGACACTGACCAAAGGAGCCCATACTGTTTCAGGAACAGTTCACAAGGACTTCTGCAGTTTCGGATTCAATATTGGACAGAGGTACTAAGGAGGGCTGCCAGTCTCATGGGTTAAAGCTGGATTCTTCATCAAGCCCGGGACTGGAAAGGGTTACAATTTTTTTTTTTTTTTAAAGATTTTTTTTTTTTTTTTTTAATTTTTTTTTTCCTTTAGTGCTGATGATTGTTATTTCCACTTCTGTTTTCTCTTGTTTTCCTAGATGGACTCCCCACTGAGAAGATCCCCGGGGAGAAGTGTGTTGAGAGGCGTGGGGCTCCCGATGACTCTGCCGTCGTCGGCGCTCGGGGGTCCCCAAAGGCTGCTGGAGTACTGGGGGACGCCCCCCCAGAGCAGGTCACTGCTGCCCTTGCCCCCCAGGCATGGGGGGTTCCAGTGGCCGGTGTCGGGGCGCACCAGCCCGTGGGAGCTGCCCGAGGAGCCCAAGCGGCTCGGCGTGGATCCAGTGTTGGACTGCCAGCTGGAGGTGGGCGGCAGCGCCTGGCCCTGCGCCAGGAAACGGTTCACCTCTTCCTCACCAGCAAACTCGGCCAGGATGGTAGTGTTGCCCAGGACACACCTGAGGGCACAAACACAAAGGGGTAAGGATGGGAGGCGAAGGGAATTTGGCGTTGGTGAGGCCACACCTTGAGTGGTGTGTTCAGTTCTGGGCCCCTCGGTTCAGGAAAAGATATTGAGGGGCTGGAGCGGGTCCAGAGAAGAGCAACGAGGCTGATAAAAGGACTGGAGCACAAGTGCTATGGGGAGAGGCTGAGGGAGCTGGGGGTGTTCAGTCTGGAGGAGGCTTAGAGGTGACCTCATCACTCTCTATAACTACCTGAAGGGAAGTTATAGCCAGGTGGGGTTGGTCTCTTCTTCCAGGTAGCAGCAATAGGACGAGGGGGCAGGGCTGGAGCTCAGCCAGGGGCAGGTCAGGTTGGATATTAGAAAAAAATTATTTGCAGAGAGAGTGATCAGACATTGGAATGGCCTGCCCAGAGTGGTGGTGGATTCACCATCCCTGCACGTTTTTAAACTGAGGTTGGACATGGCACTGAGTGCCATGATCTGGTAAACAGACTGGAGTTGGATCAAGAGTTGGGCTCAATGATCTCAGAGGTCTTTTCCGATCCAATCAATTCTATGAGTCTATGAATTGGGATTGTTCAGCCTGGAGAAAAGAAGGCTTTGGGGTGATCTGATTGCAGCCTGCCAGTGCCTGGAGTAGCTACAAGAAACATGGGGAGAGACTATGTACAAGGGCCTGAAGGGCCAACACAAGGGAAATGGGTTTAAACTGAAAGAGTAGGTTTAGATGAGATATCAGGGAGAAATTCTGCCCTGTGAGGGTGGGCAGGCCCTGGCACAGGTTGTCCAGAGAAGCTGTGGCTGCCCCATCCCTGGAAGTGTCCAAGGCCAGGTTGGACAGGGCCTGGAGCAACCTGGGGTAGTGGAAGGTATCTCTGCTTGTGGCAGGGAAGCTAAAATCGAGGTGAAGATTTACACCACACCCACTCACTTTGAGCAACTCCTGCCTCTTTGACAAAGCCTTCTCTGTCCTGTTGTCTATCCACCTTTCTACATCCACAGGCAAACACTCGAAGCCTTATGTGTGGAGACCACCTCCTTCATCTGACACATCCTGGTAGCCCCTGCTCTCTCAGTACAAGGATTGAAGCCAAATGATGTTCCTGCTGCCTCAGTACTTACATTATACTTGTGCTATAACCTGTTGATAAAAGTTATTTTCCCACACTAAGTACCCAAATATTCTCCAGACACAGCAGTCTCTGCATTCTTCATCTTCCCTAATGTCACCAATTCAAGACTCAGATTCTCCAGATTTTATGCCAATTAATCCCATAGTTCTAAAACTCCTAAAAAGCCCATTTTGTTGTCATACACTTCTCTCCTAACTCCTTTAAAAGAGGTGACCATCATGAACATATTCCTTGTTTATCATTGTTTCCTTTCTGTTGCTCTGTAAGGCTAAAACCTTGTCCCTCCCTGAGCTTCTTTTGGAATCCTTATCACATATTATAAATTTTTTGCAGCCTTACAGGTAACAAATCCTGACTGAGCACAGTACTAATGGTGAATAAAGTTTTGTAAAGACCTCTTATTCAGTATACACGAGCATCTATCCCCCAGTTAATTTTTTTCCTCTCTCATCAGTTAATATTGAAATCAGATTGAAGTGATATTGAACAGTACTGACTCCTGGCAAATAAACGCCTAAGAAATTCCTTTCTGAGATAAAACTGGCTTAATGACAAAAGAAAACGAGAGCAGGAACATACATGTGCAGAGACTTTTGGGCCTTGGCTGCTTCCTCCTTGGAACTGTATCGGACCACAGCATTCCCTTGTGTCAGGTTCAAGTGGAATGTTATGAGAGGGCCGTGCTGCAAACACAGTGTCCGCAGTGTGGAACCATCGATCTGGGGAGAGGGAAGGCAGGGAAGGTTATCTGTGCTCTGGTTTGACTTCAAATGCTTGTTCAGCAAGTTTTAAAAGCTAAGGAGAAAGTGTAAGTGAAAGGAAAACAAGGAACAATTTAATTACAGACATCACTCTCTGTACTGATGGAGATAGCCTGTTTTCTTTAAGACTTCCCTACAATCCAGTGCACAAAATGTCCCAGTTTAGGTTATACAAATTGTATTTAACATTTTAAGTTGGGAAATAAGTCAAAAGAGAAACATATAATTTATAAATGCAACTGATTTTTTCCTAAAATTAATCTGGATATCTGCATTCAAGGTTTTGTGGTTTATGTTCTTCTCAATGACATTGTGTGAAGGACAAGTAGAGGATTTGTCACATTTGTGAGAAGAACCATAATAAAAAAAACAAAAACAAAAAACAAACCAGGGAAAGCAGATTTTACATCTCTGGATCTGCTTTAAAGCATTCACCTCCAAACTTATACATACATAAATGGTGCCCACTGATTGACTAATTACAGCCTTAAAAGTTCATATTTGATTTGACAGCACTTTGAAAACTTAACAAATTCCCCAAAGAAGACAGACACTTAAAATAAATGCAGAGTAATTATCCTCCCTTCAGATGAATCAAATGACCAGGGCTGCTAAATGTTGTTCTTATCATCTCTTACATGTGCCAGGCCTTTTTCCCTGACTAGCTGTGTGCAATTCCAGTTACCTGGGGGGTGAGGTTCCGAAGAACCAGCCAGCTGCTTGTTCTCCCTGAGCTGTCAGTACTCCATGCAGAACCTGCAATAAAATGCCACAAAAAACATCTGATCATGGTCTAAAGAGCACATTACACGCAATTTTATCTGGAATCATAACATACTAGCAAGCCCGCTACTGAAAACAAACCCTACAGCTGTTTCCCCACACCCTGATGTACTGCCTCCTCTGGAATGAAAGGCTGCTGCATGAAAAGCTGCTCTTGTTACATCTGAAAGGTCTGTGGCATTTTCCACACTCCCACAGTAACTATCAGAACACTGGCTGCTGCAGGTATGACACTGCAGCAAACTGCATCTTCAGGATACATTAGAATTAATCTGGAAGGCACATTTTAAAAGCAATTCTGATGTCCAAGCTCAGGCTGCTGCTTGCTATTAAAGATTTTATAGCACTGCAGCACTCTGCTATCCTGCCAGTGACAGATTAATGTATATGACTTATTCAAAACAGGTATTTCTGCACTGACAATGTCCTGATTGAAGACACAAGGACACAACCAACAAAACCTGCTCTTCCAACCTCAGCCTGGTGCTTTACAGCTTGCAGTTTTACAGTAAGAAACTGTACAAGCTTTATATTGATGAGTGGCATTTGAAAAACCACAGTGAATCCTGTGGTCACACACATGACCACACACAGGCTCTGGAGAGAACTTGGGCAGCAGCAGTATCTGTCCATGGGGGTGGTTTGGTTTGGTGAAGGGAAGAGATCCAAAATTAATGGCAAGAAGAGGGAAGAACATTTAATTCTCAGCTTAATGAAAGCAGATTAATGGAAGAGTCAGTTTTATAAAATAGGTGTAATATTTGCATATGTACCTATGTTTATACAGATATAGATATCCCTACATAAATACATATACAACCAGATCCATGGTTTCTTATATTTGCATTTAAGCAAAACAACATATAAAAAAGAGCCTGTGTGAAAAAACTAAGGCATTCCCTGAGAGCCCTGCAATGCCATCAGGTCCTAAATGCTTAACATCCATGCTCAGACGTGTTCCATATTAAATTTCATGAAGCCTTGTATGCAGTCTTATATCACACCACAAAACAAGGCACAAGTCTGAAAGACATTTTTAGAAATTGAGGAAATGGAAAATACAAAATCCTAGTTGGGAGTTAAATAATTTGGCAATTCCTATGTAAAGTTACTCATATGACCACCTGTAAGATGGAAGCTTCATCTACAACTTGGCTGAAGTGAAGTAACACACATGAGATTTGTCCCCAAAAACCACACACTCCACTTGTACTGAACCTCCAGTTTTTGAAGCCTGACACACAGAATAAAAGCAGGTGTTGTAAAGCAGAGAAGCTGTGGGTACCAGAGGAGTAAGAGCTGGTCCAGCCCAGGGGACTGGCTCCCCACGTGGATGATGGCTTGGTGTTGGTTAAGCCTGGAGGGGGTCTCGTCGGAGCCGTAGTGTTTCTGGGTACCTTCCAGAGTTCGTGGGACAGAGAGGCTTGTGTGTGAGAGATCGGGCCAGAGGACCACGTGGACTTGATGTCTGACAGTTTACCTGCAACACAAAAAAAACACAGTTGTGTATTCTTAATTCTAAACCCAGTAGGATGGATATCATTGACTGCATTCCTCCAACTTTTCGGAAGGAAAAGAACAAGTTATTGCATCACCCAGTGCTATAAACCCTATATCCTTTGAACCTACCAGTGCTCATATTTTCAAATAACTCGGTATTTAATGAGCCTCACAATATCTGCTACATACACAGTTCTCTTTTTAAAATCTCCTACTGCTTGGCTTTGCCTTGTACAAGACAATACATGGAAAAAAAGACCAGAAAATGAACTTAGGAATTTGAAATCTGATTTTACCAAAACAATAATGAAACACTTCAAGACTGTCTCTCTCAAAGGTTTAATAGGACTTAAACATATTTCTAACAATGTATTTTATCTAATATAAAGAAATCAGTATATCCATATGTTCTTCTGATAGAGTATTTAAATTATAAAGATCAAAGACTGATTAAAAACTTTTTCTCCACAACCAAAATTCATCTTTAAACTTACACTTTCCTGCCTTTCCTCCTTGTACCAGTGTTGTGCAATTAGAGCCCAATTTCCTTGTCAGAGCACAGCCCTGCTCTTGCCAACATGGACTAAAAGGGACACATCCTATACCTCCTGCCACAGCAAGTGATGCTGTGACTGTGCTGCCTTAATGCTTTAATCATGACTGCACAGAGGAAGAAAATACTTGGTCTGACAAAGTCCAAAATGCAAAACTCTTGTGAATTTTCATAAAACTAGAGTTGAACTGGCAGATTTGAGTTTATACTGGATGTAGTGCTTTGCATCAGGCAACCACTGAGGGGTTTTTTTTATCAATCCTAAAGCCAAATTTACCAGTTGCCAAATCACAGCCTCAGTTATATACACACACACTCCTCAAATTGCCTCAATTTATCTAAATCGCTTAACTCAATGATTTTATATTGAATCATAACAATTTAAATGAAAGGGCAACCACTCTCCCATCTTCTTGCAAATTGCAGCAGCAAAAATAACTTGACAATGATGATGAGGACAGTAATGAGTGTAAAATGGTGGGAGGGAAGGGAGCAAGTCTGAGTTGGAGAACTCGGAGGAGCTCAGCCTGTGATGTGGCACACAACACAAGCACATCACCACAGAGCAGATGTCGCTATGTCACTACTTCTCATGGGGATAACACAAACATTAGATGACACTGCAAAAAAATTAGAAGCAAATAAAGCAGAAATGCATGGCAGATAATGAAAAGCAAGCCATTCCTTTCTTTTCCATTCACTAGAGGAAGACATTCCAAACAACCCCTTTTTGTTTTGCATTCTGAAGTATGAGCTGGAGGCTGCACCTTCCTTCATTCAGAGAAGAGGAGGGCTTTCAGTGGTTAGATATGAAAATGCTAATCCAATCCATGCAACAGCCTCAACACATTTTTATAATAGGAGAAATTGCATATTTAGGTAGGTAATTTGCAAGCAAAGTTGCCATGTTTTGCAGAGATATACTCCAGAATTTAGAGCTCATTGAAAAGAATGGGGTAATTAATTAGTCCACCTACAAGCTCAGCCATACAGGGGAGCATCAGGCTTTGGCTTGGTTATTAAAAGACACTTAAGAGCCCTCAACCATTTCAGAGCTATGCAAAGTAACTCCTGGAGGTATTACTGAAGCTTTTCGTGAGACGATGATGCTTCACTTTTTAACAGTGAGTTCAGCAACAAAAATTTCACATCAACTCTTACTGGAAAGGTCTAGTAAGGGTGTTCCAGATGAGGTCCTAGACAATACTCCTCCTCCTCAGAGATCTCAATGCCAATAGAGAGCAACAGCACGAGGCACCAAGTGGAATAAATACACTTTTCCTTAGCACAATTTCAGGCACACCCTCCAACACTCCCCGCTGAGGAGCCACCAGGAGAGCTGCCTGCCAAGCACAGGACTGGAAACACACTCCTGTCTCTGGCAGCAGCCCTGTGGCCACTGGGAAAGCTCTTCCTGGGGCCTTTGGAAGGCAGAAGGATGTGGAAGTAGAAAGGCCAGTTCCGTACCTGCAATGCTAGGTGCAGATGCAATGCTGCTGAAAGAGCTACTGTAGCCGGAGGCACTAAGCGGCCAGGCACTCGATGAAGGCAGCGTGGCATTCTGAGATGATGTTGGGGATGACCCTGCAGAACCAGCAGAGAAGCAACTAAGAAAGATGGGCATAATGATGTTTGGTGTGACATAAGCAAGTCTATTATGTGCAAATACAAATCATGCAAAGGCATTTCCCTTAATCAGTCTGGTCTCTGAAGGCTAGGAATGAAATGTTATTTGAAACGTGATAAAGTGAGGCAGAAGTCTTCAGTAGGAAAGAGTGGCATAGTGGCAACTGTAGTAGTGACTGTGAGAGGCCAAATTCTGCATTTCCTTTAAGATATGTGACTCAAAAAATCAGTGTTGAACTGTTTAGTTGCAAGGAACAGGCTTCATTTGTCAAGGTACTCTGCCAGCTGACTTAGGTAATGGCAACTGTAGATGAGCAGAGATGTATATGACAAACTAACCTCTTACCATGGGTGATCTGTCCTAAATTACTCAGGGTAAGCACTTCCCCTACATCCTAATGCCCACAGACATCTTTAAATTTTTGCAGACTTTCAGTAAAGTAAGGATATATTTTAGCAATCTCTTCTTCAACTGATAACATAAATGAAATAGCCTGAAACCACCTCAGTAAATCATTTACAATCTGAGGAGCTATCTAAGCACACATTTCCTTACTGGCAGCAAACGAAAATCAAAAATGTTCATTACAGACCAGAAGAACTGGAAGTATTCTCTCTAGCCACCAACAAAATCAAGTGTGTATCTTGGGTGACTTACCCTTCCTGTCACACATAGATGGACGGGGATACTGAAACATCTTCAACTGACTAATAAAAATAGGTGTGTTCTTTCAAAAAGAGCACTGTACTGAGGTAGAAGGGAGGAAGTAAAAGGACAATCTCATTCCTTACAACTCAGTAAAAGAACACAGGCTGTATTTTCTACTGGAACGGCAACCAACCAAACTTTACCTTAACCAGACCCTGCACTCCAAAGGACACCAATAGAGACATCAAGTTTCAAGAAAAATAACTCTGTATCAGGCCTTCTCTGGAAATAATCTATTCCTCAGGCAGGAGTGATGGAAATACAGCAGATTCAAAGGCCTGTGTGCCCACAAAGCTGACACTGGTCCTGATTCCTCATGGCTCTGACTGTCAGCTCACAGTAGCTGACCCTGCAATGCTTCATTAGCAAACAGGGCAAAGCAAAAACCAACCCAAAATCTTGTTTTGCCTGTTTCTGAGTGCACAGTGCAAGGACAGCCTAACCCTAAAAGCAGATCAGCTCTGCCAATACAAGTTGTGCTTCAGGCTGCAGTGCTCAAAGACAGCCTCCTCCTGGCAGCATCCCATGAAAGCCCCAGTCTCATACAAAGGGGCACTGACAGTAACAGGTAATTTTCCCTAGGAGCAAACCCCTACCTTATTTGAGCACAAAAAAACAGATTCTGGACTGTTTTTTTATTAAAATTATATTACCAAGCTAAACAGCTAATGAGGAAAGGAAGCACAGATGGACCCCAACAGTCACTGCTCTTCAGAAGGTTTGTGCTCTTCAGGACCTGTTTACTTCTGCAAAGACCATCTCTGCAGATCCTCTCCAAGTAACAAATTATTTCTTCATTCCACAGGCAGATTATACACCAACAGAGCCAATGTTCCTTCCCCAAAGCAAGGACATCTGTAGCAGATATCACCTGACTTACAGGTACAGCTCTGTAGGTTCAGACTTTTGGCCTGAAGGGAGTAATTCTTTGGTGCACCATATCTGAACTGCCACTGAATTCCATCTTTTTGCTTTCTGTAACTTTCAAACTTGCCTGCCCCTTCAAGCACACTGGGGTCATTAAAAGTTAGCTCAACATCATTCACACACACAAATGCTTTGTCTTTCAGCATAAATAAAGATTTCTTTCTGGCAAGAGACAACTACAATGACTGGAGGCAATGAAGCCCCTGCTTCCTTTCCCTCACATTTCACATCCCTTGCCGAATTGACAAGCCCAGAGCTGGACACCCATTTCAAGGATAGTCCTGATTTACAGTCTGTGCTGGTATCACAGACATGACTATTAGAACAAAATCCACAGTTTGAATCCTGACAGGTCCTTCTGGACAGCCTGACTGTGCTATTCCTGTGCCTATTACAGTGCCCTAATAGAGTGCAGGTCACTTGGCTATTTTGGCACAGCACTTTTCCCTTGATCCACTTCCAGCACACCTAACTGACAAGTAGCACAGTCCCAATGTTTTATTGTTCTAGAGAATTCCTTTTTCATTCTGAAATAAGCACTGCCAAGACAAAAGGAATGGAAATGGCAGTGGGAATTAGTAGTTTACTAGTCAATTCCCTTTTTTTCCCCCCCTTTTCTTTATGGTTTTGGGGATAAAACAGCTCTAATTTATTTTGCTGACTGATCTTCTAACAAAGCTACAATTAATTAGTGTGCCAGAAGCCTACTACCTCAGCAACACTGTGAAACTTGTGTATTCTTAGCATTTCACAAAGTGTATGTAGGAAGGTGGGCAGTGTGGAGAGCAAAATCTTGTTCAAAGCCAAGTGTTACAGGTTAGAAAACTTTCCAGTGACCACAAAAGTCTAAATTACATCTCACAGTCTTTTCCAATAGAAAAATATTTACATTCCCATGAGAAACAAGAAACTTCTTAATCCCTTATTTAAACCAAGCATTTCTGGATAGTCAGTGAAAGTTCTGAGCAGAAGAATTATTAGATTAAGAGTACATGCAAAAATATGCTGTAATAAATGAGGTCAACTTTTCTAGCGAGAAAAAGAAAGAATGCACAGATGTGAAAGTAACTTGTGTGTTTACCTCCACTCTTGAGGAGATAACGATTAACATCCTGTATCGTGGTGTTGATGGTAGGCCCAGTTGGAACACTCCCAGGAGTAACATCGGGGTCATTTTCAGGATCAATATTCTGAAGTCCTTTCCATGGCACTCCTGGATGAAACTCTGTTTCAAACACAGCGAAATACAGACGTGTGTAAGGTCATAATTCTCCAAAGTTCCTGCACATCAGAAGGATTCAATAAGTCAACCCAACAGTACTTTTTGAGGACATCAGTTTGGTTACCTGGTGGCCAGTTTATGCTGGAGCCATTGGAAATTTTATCACTATCGGATTTGGCACGTGACCAGCTGTGAGGAACAGCTACAGGTGGGCTGGCAGGAGACTCACTGTTCTGAATCAGATCATACCGGCCATAGGAGTCATCAATGGAGGACTTTCCTGGAGGACCAATACTTAAACCTCCAGGTATAGCACCTGTAAGGAACGAGATTGGAAAGGCTTTGTTTAGGAGTGGGACTAATCAGGGGTATGGGATTTCATCAGTCCCTATATTTTGTTATTATTTTCTTTTGGTATTACAAATATAAAAGAAAAGTACAGTACAAACACAGTAAGCAAGGCTTAACAGCCTCTGAAGCCTTAGTAAGAGCTATTTGCATTAAATTCCTGCCAAAAAGAGACTTAAGTAATTCAAATCATTACACTGATGGTAAATAGGAACTTGCTGAGACAGCAGACTACGGAATATCACTGTAGGCAACCTCTCATGTCATTGCTGGTGGGATGGATGATGCTACTTGCAGAATTCAAAACTGTCATAAAAGGAACAATTCATTCTGCTCATAATAAAATCCAGGATATAACAGTTAACAGAGCCCCCGTGCTCTAACAGAATAAACTTAGGTACAGGAAATAAAAGAATAACTGAGTCAGGATACTGGAGGTGTTAGGGATAAAGGTGCTCAAACAGAATAGCAATCACTTCTGGAAAAATAAGTTTGTGCTCTTATCTCCAGGGTGGGTAACTGTAATCCATCATGCCTTTGTATTGCACTGGTTGGGAAAGGTCAATGATACTGGAAAAGTTGTAGGAGAAAGGCAATGTGAAGTTTTTTAGGATTTAAGGTACACAGGTATGGAATAAGGGCAAGACTGTGGGATTTGTTTCACCTACACTAAAGGATTGTTTTACTTGAACTCCACATTCTCATCAACAAAATTCAACAGATGAAGAAAACCAATTTCTACCTTGCATGTGGGAAGTGAGAGCTGCAGGCATTCTAATGCACTGCTGAATGTGACCACAGAAATCATTTAAAAAAATCTCATGGGCTCAAAAGGCATCTGATACCAACCATTTATGAGCACTTACACAACAAAGTAAAATAAGAAAAATAATTACAATGGCACTGTGGCTCAAATCCCCAAAAAACAGGCTGACAAGGATTGCAGGGGACATACCGTGCTTGCTGGAGTTCTGGTCAAGAGAAGAAGCAGCACTAGACAGATTATCCATTGAGTTGGGGTGTGTCCACTGAGGAAGGCGAGACTGGGACTGAGAAGTGTCCTTCACTGACAAACCACCAGTAATGTCCATGTTATTTACATTCATGTTCGGGTTCAGTCCAGCTGTAGGGAAATAGGCTATTAGATATCTGCAATACACTGGGGGTTTAAAAGATGTGTTTAAAAACCCAGCTACAGGAATTACTGAACACTCCTCTTCAGACACCTGTGTGTCGCTTACAATGCACATTTTCAGCCTGTTGTCAAGAACTTTTGTTTCTATGTGAACATCAATAGATCTTCCATGAATTCACCAGAAAGTGCTTTACTAAAAATCAGGGGAAAAAAGATAATGTATTAAAGCTGTCCATGTTTCTACTCACAGTCTCCTCACTTGTCTCAGGAACAGCATTCTGGAAGAATGCACTGAAGTGTTTTGTTTAAACCAGTGAAGGGTTTGCAGCATTCCATGGCTAAGCCAAAACATTCCCAATGTCTCCCCAGCACACCGCCATGATGTCTGACACTTCACTTTGCCAACAAGATTTTAAAAGTCCCAAACAAAGCAATTAACTAAAGGTCAAACTGTTCATCAAAGCAGGTATTGTACTAGCTGAGCTTGTATTTGTATACACAGAACAGAATCAGACTGTTATTTAGGGAATAATTTTGACATGCTCCTGTGACATGAATCTGGGTCCTTTTTGATATATAATCCTGAATGTTAGCAGATCACAGGAAGCTGAGAAATCATAAGACCGTCTTAGACTTAGGCCTTTAATTCACAAATTCCTTTGCCTTCTGATGCTCCCTGCCATAACAGCTCACCACAGCAGTCAGAATTACCTTCTTAACTGCTGCATGGCAGATAAAGCTTGGCAATTCTATTGTACCCAGCATAAAGACAGTCACAAAGAGATTAAATTAATTCCTTTATGTCATAAAGGAAGTCGGCAGAATACATCAAACAATCATGCAGCAAACAGGTCTGAAAGGTTGCTCTGTTCTCCCCGTCTCCAGCCCAATCGATTATTTTGACATCAATCACATTGAACAGATCTGTGTCTAACCTAGCACAGAATGGCTGGTGAAGAAGATTTCAGGAACTTCCCAGATAATTCATTCCAATACTCTAGTTTGCTTAGAGCAAGTAAGTGATCCTTATGTTTCACTAGGACCCCTTTTATACAAGGTAAGTTTATTACCTCTTGCATTAACCATATATGCAAGAAAATATTCACAGCTCTTCTAAATTTTTCAAGATTCTTCTATGTGTCTCAAATCTCCTTTTTAGACTACAGGGAGCAGAAAATTTAATTTTTTCCTTAGCAGCTGTGTTTTTGAAACATCTAATCATCTCTATGACACTCTTTCTGCATTCCTTCAAACTTACCCACATATATCTTGAAATACACTAATACTGATGTTGGTTACAGTGGAAAGATGACTTTGTATGGTTTTCCCAGATGATATTCCTGTTTATCAATATGACATCTGTGCATTTCACAGGACACTGTTAATTTACATTTAGTTCATAAATAGCAACATATGTGAATAGTTAAATAGGTCAATTTTCAGTCCTGATATTTGTAGGGAGAACACAGGTAAGCAAACACAGCCCACCTGCACAGCCACCACACAGGCACGCAAGTACCACAATTTTGTTTTGGCATTTCAATGTTACTCAACCAATAAATAAATCTGTAGCTGTTACACCGTGGAGCAAACTATTTAGATGATGAATTAAGGAAACAAGACTCCCTCTTGTGTTTTCCACAGGGACCTGCTGCTGTGAGGATACTCACCAAGAGGGTAAGGAGCAAAGGTGTTCGGTGAAGACTGTTGCTCTTTGGTCTGCAGGTCAGGTAGGCCGGGAGCCTGGGGATGGGGTGAAAAGCTATCCATGGCTGATTTGCCTGCAGAGGGGTGCAAAGATAGATGTGGAGGGGGAGGCTGCTGCTTCATAAGCAGGGCCTGGGCCAGCTGGCGCTGGTGCTGCTGGATCTGCTGCTGCATGTTATTGATTGTACGTGCAACCTGTGGGAGAGAGGATCGATAAGGGCTCGATGGAACAGAGAGGCACCAGTTTCTTTCTCTACGGTGAAATAACACAATAGATCTCTTTACAAATAAAAATTGACTGTATGAGGGGGTGAAGAGCTTCTCTCCAATAATGCTGTGAAACAGCTTTAGAACTTAGCATCCTTTGCTGCTCAATGCTCCTGCACTGCAGTCTTGTTTTAAGGATGCTTTAACTGCAGTGGTATAATGTCATTCAGTCTGTTTAAGCTATTGAAACCAAGCTAATGCAGAGATTGAGCTGGCAAACAAACGTACTTGCTGCTCCTGTTGTCTCATGGGTCCGGAAACATTACGCTGAGCCTGTAACATCTGCTGCTGGATTTGTAAACGTTGGTACGCCTGGAGAGACAAGGGAGAGGTCAGAGCCCCGACACACAACAGGCTGAACATGCCTGCTTGAACTGCTCTGATACATCATGAAATAGAAAAGACAAACACTGGAGTTCTCTGAAAACAGTCAATGAAGCAGAAGTAACAACTTTGTCACAAATGTATTTTATAATATATGTATTTAAAGCCCAGTGTACCTTTTTTTCCCAAGCCAAACGTGTCAAAAAAAAAAAAGACTAAGTTTGTGAGCAAAAAATGGTTATTGAACAAGCTACTTTTTTCAGTCAACTGTGTGTGTTGACGAGGAACACACAGATCAGTGCTGGTTGAGAATACACTATGTTACTCATAGTTGTAGGAAGACAACTGATTTTTCATTCCACTGATCAGCTGGAAAGGATAACTATTCCACAAATGGCTATTTATAAAGCCTGAGGCAAAAAATATGAGTTTATTTCTTTAAAACGAAACTCTAACGAAGAAATCAACATCTGATTGTTTTGAAGATCTGGTATGTCATTTAAAAATTAGTTAGCAATTCTCCATTTTATCTTCATGCCTTCAATTCTGATTTAGAGCTTATGTGCCACATCTTTTAACTTACCAGCTGCAGCTGATAGAGCTGGTTCAACATCGTCATATGCTGAGGATTATTAATTGGCGAGGTTAACTGTGCAGGGCTGAGACCAATGTTTTTTGCTGCAAACTGCAAAAGCTGTGCTTGAACCTAAGGAAGAGAAGTGCATTAAACATTGTACATTTACTTCAACAATGACAGCTGTGCGAGCCATTCGTAAGAGTCACAAGACTTCAGCTGGAAAATATTACTCTTACCAGAAGTCGTACCATGAACTATCCAAAAATTTGCAAGGTTATCTTAGTAACACTACTCAAAGGTTCATTCATAGAAAAAGAGATGAGAACAAACTCTTCAGAAACACCACTGTTTGCAAAAAGCAACACAAGAATAAGCCCTCACAAGTAATGTACATAATACACATGTGAGACCATCTCAGCCATGCAACAAGTAAATAAATAACAGGGACACAGCCAGGCAGCAGTGGCTGCAAACCTCAGGAGAGGAGAGTGAGTATGGAAGAATTCCAGGGAAAGGGAAAACTTGTGAGTGAAGTGCTGTCTAACCTGAGGGGATAGAAACTGAGGCACTTGAGCACGAAGACTAGGCTGGGATGAATTAAGAGGTTGCACTGGCGGTTGCTGCGGCTGTTGCATGGTCCTGGCTTGTGCTGCTCCGCTATTGCCAAACATACCCAGATTGCCACTCGGTATCTGCAGCAGGACAAGAATGGCACTGGCATGTAAAGACATCACTCAACACATGACCTGGATGTTACTTATCTGTGCAGGCTCTGTTCTCAGGGATTATGACAGGCATCAATAAAGAAACCAGCACATATGGACTGTACCGACAGCCAGGTTTAGAAGTGGGCAGGGCAAGGATTGTCATGTACCCAACATTCCAAATCCCCACAACTTCGTACAAGTGACTGAACAAAAGGCAGCTGAAGTTGAAGATGGCTTTTATAAGGATGCATAGCCCTAGAGGGCCATGAGATGACAATGAGAAGTACCTGCCAAAAATGTACTTGTGTAGCAAGGGAGAATGGAGGCTTAAACTCACAGCAACCCCATCCTCAAGTTTGCTAAGCAGTTTTAGGACTGAATCATTTCACAAAGCTCCTGAAAATGGACATGCTATTAGTGCAGACTCTGTGTCAGAAAGATGTGCTTAAAGGGCTGTGCGTGCTGGACAAGTATTGCCTTTAGAAAACTGACTTTAAAAGAATATACATAATAAGAGCCACCATAAAATGATAGAGTTTTTCTGTGCTGTTATTTTTTTGATTTTGCTAGAACTTCGTTTTAATGGCAAAAGTAACCTTTTTATGATCAACAGCCATTTATAGCCTCTCACTCTTATGGAGTTATGAGTCTTCCCCTCCAAATCCTTTCCTTTTTTTTCCCTTTCATCATGTTCTACCCAGGGGCCTTTTGCCTCAATGCTCCATCTGACCCGGACACTGGAACTCCAGTTTCATTCTTGCCACTTGTCAAAATTACGAGCTGTCTCAACATTTAGAGCAGGAATAAAAAAGTCCCCATCACTTCTCCCCCAGCTCATCACTGAATAATTAACCCAGCCAGGAAAGATGAACCAGAGCAACGTCTCTGCCTTAGATTCTGTGACAATTGGCAGTGTCTCAAAAAAAGAGATTTCCCATCAATCAAGGCAGAGCCACACCAAGGTTCAGGGATATAAATCCACAACACTACAGTCTCTTCTTCATGGATCCATGCCATTAGCAGGCTAATTACAATTAAGAGGTTGTTTTATGTCCTATGAGGTGAAATGTTTAAACAGCAGGTAGTTTCTCCACCGATATTCCACATGACCAAAGATGCTGCACTTTCAGTTTAAACCCGTTTTCCCTGGGGAAGTGACTGACAGGCACTAGCAGCTAATCCAAGAGAGCTGGAGTTGGGAATTCACCTCAGATTTCCCCCGACAGCCTTACCTGTCTAGAAGAATTCAAGTTTTGCATGCCCAGCCCTGAGGCAATCCCGCCCAGGGTCTGATTAGGGAGTGCACTGTTTGAAAGGGGGAGCTTCAGGCTTGGTGAAGGCAAAAATGGTGAAGTAGTGGGCTCTTCCACTAGGCCGCCATCCTGATTGGAGAAAGAGAGGGTGAGCTGTGTGTGGTGCCAGGAGAGCGCACAAAACAGTGTCCCATGGAGACAGAAAAGGGCATGGATGAGTAAAAACAGAGATAGAAAAAAAAAAAGGATGAATAACAGGGAATGAGAAGCATGGAGTGAAGGGAGAAGAAAAAGAAAAATAGCATTAAGGTACTGTTTTTCTTAACTTTGTTGCACTTCATTCCCCAAATGCATAATTGCCCTCACCCACCTCTCCAGAGGAAAGGAAGGATTCTGGCAGCCAACTGCAGAGCTATTATGTGGCTATTGCCTCCTCCCCACTTGGATTATCTCCTCTTTTCTCCACCAGATTGAAAGGTGGAGAGGGAAGAGAGCCAGCACATTTCAGGGAAGCCTCTGTCTGTTTGGAAACTCTCAGCAGCGGAGTACAGACACAAGGCACGATGCTTTAGCTAACCCAAAACTAGGGAAAGGCCAGATCAGCTTATTTCACACCAGTCTGGATTTGGTTCCACATCATAGCTCTACACTTAAAAAAGCATTTTTGCATTAATCCCCTTTCCTAAGTGAGACACATGAGCCTCTTTTAATATTCACATAGCACTGAGTTATTAATACCCACCATGAAACATTACACCGCACCCAATGAACACAAACCACTTAAAGCCAATAATGACAATCTCGTCTGTGCAGCCTTCCTGCACATCCCCAGGAGGAGGCAGGTTTCAGCAAGGCAAGGAGGAGCCCCCACTGGTAACTGGGCTGTGAGGAACCACGGCTGAGCATGGATATGAGGAACCACGGCTGAGCATGGATATGATGCACAGGAGGCAGTCCCCCGTGGGGGCAAACAGCAAGGCAGAAAATAAAATAAATTACAGGCTGCCCAATCAAACAGGTAGAAATCTCACTCGTATTACAGTGGGGCACTGAGTTCTAGCTCAAACTGTGCTTTGATGTCTGGGGAGCCTGCAGCAAGCATGATCAAATAACACTGTGTACAAAGTAGGGCTCTGAAGAAACAGGCAGAGTGAAAAATCTCTAATTTGCAATGTGCTGGACTGGTGGTTTTTTTTCAGGCAATATGTTCATAGCAAAGAAAGGCTTTTAAAACAGGTGAGGAGCTGGGTTATTTTAACCAATAAATTCAATGCCCCGGAAGACTGTTAGATATTGATAAACCTTCTTTGTTCAAAAGGCAGCCCCGTCTGTGAACCAGATACCCAAATAAATGACCTAATGCATCAAGCATGCTCAGTGAATTTTATGTTCTAAATTAATCCTGAAAAATGCATTTTCAACAGCTCTCCTTTGATGCAAAGAAAAAGTTTCCTTACTATGAGGCAAAGCGACACTTGACATGCTATCTGACTATCCTGAGGGGGACACTGACATTTTCTAATGATATCCCCAAGGCCTTTCAGCTCAAGATATTTTACATTCTACTGGACATCAGTCACACTCCACAAACAACTGCAGCTTGTATGACAGTAACAGGTTCAAGGACTTTTCTTCAGATCACAGACACATGTTTACAATTCTACCCTTCTGCCTGTGAAGTGAAAATAATTTCAAGCTTGGTGTGTGCTCTCTCCATCAGATGCCATTGTTTGCTGCGTGAACAGACCTACTGACCATGAAAGACCAACGAAGCCCTCCCTGGCCCCCAGATTTATTCAAGTTTTGTCTCATTGAAATTATTTTTTCTCAGTTTTGAAACAGGCAGTGCCAGGGATGGTGGAGGACAAGCCACACAGCAGATTCAGGCATTTCATTTCTAGACCAGGCAGACTCCTTCACAAGGGTGCTCCTTTTGCAGCAAATGGCTTTTGTGCAAGTTTATAGCACTTGGTTCTGTGTCATTAAATTGGAACTTGTTGCAAGGTGCCCACTGTGCTGCACAGATATCTGTGCTCTGTAACTGAACTGAAATCAATTCATGTAACATTAAATATTTTAGTTGGTCAACTTAAAGCCACTCCCAGCCCAGGTTAAGGCTTTATTTGAGCTTTATTGCTCAAAACGGTTTGTGACCTATTATTTTTAAGGCTTCTTTATCTTGTTGACCTAACCTTTCCTCTTTGGTGATTTTCTTGCAAATTTATGTTACATTTCTCCCTTGGGCTAATCAATTAAACAAATCCTCCACATTTGAACCATCACATTAATGTTCAATCCAGCAACCACTTTTAACTTTTTCAAAGGGACTTGACACATCAGTAAAGTCCTACTAGTAGCAGTGTTTCCTGCTACAATTATCCAACACAAAACACCACACTGGTGCTTTTTAGGACTTTGTAAAGCCTCTCACAGCAGTCTCAAGTACCAAATGGGACAGACTGCAAGTGGTGTTACCCCAAGGTTTTAGCCCTGTGAGACATGGGTGATTTAGCAGAGGATTCCTGGACACTTTGACAGTCACCTGCCAACAACTGCCACTTCATGAATCAAAATGTCCCAGCAGAGAGGGAGGTTCATGAATTTGGCAGAGGTCTTTATACAAAGTCAGTTTCAGAAGTAGTAGGTAGAAAATACTCAATGACTTCTTTAAATAAAAAAAAGTTTCTTAAAAAAACCTTACCCAAAAGAGAAAGTTAAGGTAATAAAATTTCATCTTAAAGTAAGTTCTCTTCAAATCAATCAGAAGTTAGATACAGCCAAAAGAAACATGGAGGAAATGCAATACTCAAAGGAATACTCATTATACATAGGAAGATGAAAGTAGGTCCAAAATTTGGAAGTTCAAAAAAGAAACATTCACCAAATCACAGGAAGCAAGGATGAACGAAAGAGGAATTTTAAGTCAAGCTTAAAATTCCAGTAATTATTATCTAATTGCAAGGCCTAAAAAAGTGTTTCTGCATAATAATAAAAATATCCTGTTTATTGGCCCAGTGAAAAAAAACAATCACAGTCACCAGATTACTGGGATCAGAATGTGACGGATGGGGCTGAAAAAAACCCAGCAACTATGATGTCTGGATTAGAAACAAGAAAAAAAGTCTAGTCAGAAGACTTTTGCAGCTAAGAGGCATCAAGACTCGTAGACCTGGATTTCTCAGTAGTAGAAAGGAAGAGAAAAGGAGATTTAATTTGTAAGGAGGGAATTTCAGTGTCTCCCCTGTGCTCAGGAATTTGGGAGAAAGTTTGGAAGCAGCATCAGAGCAAAGGGAAAGCAGGACTCTCTGGTGGCACTGTGGAAGAAAACATAAAGAAGCAGAGATAGAGGAGAGCAGGAGGCAACAGGAGTCTGCCATGGGACTAACAGGAGCCTCCCCAGAGGGAAGCCTGAGCTAGTGCCAGAGCAGGGTGAAGTTCTGTCTCCTCAGAGCTGACCTGACTTTGATCACATACATGTCAAACAATGGTGCAGAGTTCAGCACTTGCAGCTGATCATGTGTATGGCTCCAGATTTCCAACTCTGGGGTGCTCAGTGCAGATCAGCAGAAGTTCGGATGATTTAAGAAGATCTAACTCAGATCTTCCTTCTGAGTTTAGAACACTTGGGGGGTGGGGAGAACACACACCAGATCTGAGCCCCAGCCCTCAGGGGTGGAACCCAAGCCAAACCCTACACTTGAAGTAAAGTTCCCTGGAACTTTGGGCTTATTTCCGGTATTGTTAAGGATGACTCCAGGAAAATCTGACATGTTCTTCCTACAAACCTGATGGCTCCAGAGGACATTAGGTAACACCTTCAAGCAAATCTGACAGCGAAGTATGTAAGATATTGCAGTTGAGAACACATACCAGGGCTGGATCTTTATTTCCTCAAAGCCACTGGATTTTCTCCCTTCTCATTTTATGGTGCTACAGGTCAAAGTAACATCCTAAGAAACAATTTAATGAAGCACTGAGTGTCAAAGATTGACTCAGTGTGACACGAAATAAAGAGCATCTGCAGCAAGTGCTGAGGAACAAGAGAACGCAAACATTCAAAGGTGATGTTTAGTTGCAGAGACCACTACTGATTCAGAGGGAACAGAGAGTTAAGTGGGTCCAGAAGCAAATGTCACGCCTGGAAAAGTCTCCCTCCTCAAATGCAAAAGCTTAAAGAAATGTACATACTGGCTTCACCTGCCAGAGAAAATGCAGGAGAAAAATGATGGAGTTCCAGAACAGGTGAGCTGAGAGAATCAGCGAGAAAGTGGTAGCCATGAGCACACCAACCCAACCTAAAATTTCATGAAGAGGAACTTTACAGAACTTACTGAAGACTTGGCAAAGCCAATAAAGGGATAATGACTTGGCAAGGCAGTAAGAGAAACAGGGACTGCTGGCTGGAATGCTCTGTCCAGCTGTGCAGAGAGCTTGTTCCTCACAAAGGTGACACAAAGGTGACCTGAGTAGGAGATGAGGCAGCTCCAGACTGATGCTCTGAAACAGCACCACAGTGGGCAAAAAGCTTTTGGAGAAGAGAGTTGTTCTATTAGCATGAGGTGTGAATCTAGAAAGAATTTCTTTGGGGGGAAAAAAAAATCTGTTCTTAGAGTAGGAACTATATTTATTTAATTCACTTAACAAGTTGCTCAACACTGTGAGAGTTAACAAACACAGTGTGGGATTATTTCCTTTGTTATAGCAAAGTCAGTTTGACAGATTATGCCTAGACTGATAGATTTTACTTGCTGTATGAATATTAATGATTTTAGTACTCTCTTCTCAATAGTTGTGTTTAACATATGTTTCCATAATTATGCATCATGCTGCACATAATGCATCTCTCTCTGGTAATAATTTTACTGCTGAAGATATTGTTACCCAAGAAAAGGGAAAGTTAACTGGTATGCATGCACTGATTTTGTGGCCATCAATCAACACATTCATTAAAGTTTGCCACAGTCACAAAGAGTTAATTCTTAGCTATTCTTACTGCCTCACATCCTGTACACAGCTTATATGAAATGAATTGGTTTCAGCACAGTTTGTGAAAAGCACCAATTTCTGTGTCCAGAATCTACCACCACCCATCTGTATGGGTCTTTAAATAATCTGTGAAATACAGACCAGTATCTGTTGTTCTTTCCTATCAATCATTTTCAGGGGGATTCTGAGGTGATTTGGTGGGAAATCAGGTTGGAAATCTCATTTCCTATTGAAGATCCGGCAGCACTTCTCCATACCTCCTTTTATTTAGTCACTTTGAATTCTGGACACCACAAATTCCCAGAGCCTTCTCCTCAGTCATTAAATGGTGCTGGAAAATTTGTCACATGTGATCACAGACAGGGAAGCTCATTGGAGAAGCTATTCATGACTCTGTGTGTGTGTATGCTCTGATACTTAAGAATACCTCAGCCTCTCTTTCTTGTTTAGACACTGAACTTACACTGATATCTGTAAGAAGCTCAAAACTGAAAGAGAAGTTAAGAGCCCAATTCTTGAAGATTTTGGCCTTGGTCCTGCCTGACTGTTAGTGTGGGCAAAGGTCACTGACTATCTGGACCTATACAGAGTGAAAGGATTTATGTGCTTCATTTCTTTTTTTTCCCCACTTCTAGTTTCATTGTATTGCAGATGCCTTGATAAGTTTTCAAGTGTAAAACTTGTGATGACCACTGTTTATTTCTCTGTGTGGAAATCAAATTACTGGTCCTTTACACAAGGACTGAATTCTCCACGAGAATAAAGACAGACAAGAAAAGGAGTTAAGCCATACCCATCACATTTCTCTCCACGCTTTCTAAACAGACAGTGGAAATCATCAGTGTTTCTACACTGTGCACACTCTGACTTGGGCATCCCATTCCTGGTTCTGAACTGACCTTGTCAAGGAAGGTGGGGCGGTCCATGGAAGACTCTTTGGAGATTGGTGGTGGGCGGCAGCCAAGGGGTTTGGTGACCATTCCATTATAGTCGGTCACTCCCATTCCACGCTTGTCCATCTCCACCTTCTTTTCCAGCAGAGCACCTGCAAGGAAAAGGGAGTTAGACTGGGAAAGGTGTCACAGAGTTGCCAACAGCAGTTCAGAGAAATGCACCTTGCTTACAAAAGCAAGAGCAAGAAAATAAATGCTATCCCATTGATCTGGATATAACTGAACCCTCAGAAGCATGAAGGGTTCCTGTGTTGCTTTAAAGACAATAAAAAAACTACTTACACAGATACTTACTCATGGCCTGATCGAGATTCATACTGTTGCTCTTCAAGGCCTCTTCCGCTGGCTCTCTCTGTCAAAAATATGAATTATGTTAAGTAAAAAGGTAATCATGCTCATAGAATTACAAGCAATCTGAGAAAACACATCCATCTCTTAAATACTGGATTTGGTATTTACTCTGCAGCCTAAATAATGTCTGAGCATATTTTTTTCCCCACAAGTCAGTTGCCTCAGTTTGTCAAGTACCAGCTCTACAAGGGCAAATCACACTGTCCTGTTTAAACATCTTCCTGCTTTATATGGACAACTTAAACACCACAATGATTTTTCTCTTCGAAAAAGCAATCCAGCTATACTCTCATTTTACCTGCTTAATAAAGAAAGGGGAACAGGATTGGAATTATTACCACAGTTCAAAGCAGTACCTGTTGCTATAAAACTCTGAACATCAAAATGCAACAAATGCCACGATGGAAAGTATCTCCTCAGTTGATTTCTGACCATTCTATTAGTTTACAGCACATTCCTGAAATTACACTCTAAATGCAGGTAACAGAGCTACTTCCTGGCCTGAAGAAGAGACTGAAGATCTCTTCTGTAGCTACAGTCTGAAACAAATGAAGTCAGAACTCCAAGCCACCAAAGCTAAGCCACAGGTGTCTGTCTGAGCACTACTCACAGGGAAGCCCATGTCTGTGAGCTGTTTTATCAGACGGTTCATGATCCAGGCCTCATCCTGCTTGCTTGATGTCTTCATGCCCTTAGTAAATAAATGGGAGGTTGCATTAATGGGCTGGTTTCCATGTTCATACCAGTGAGATGTACATAAAAGAAATGGTAAGTGCTTTTTATTAATAACACATGCTACTGAAAGATGTATTAGTACATTAATTCAGAAAGTATTGAAGAACCCTCCGAGCAACGCGACTACGATTCTCTTCCCCCAAAAGTGTAACAAATTTATCTCAGCTGAAGAGGTGCTCAGTGTACTATTTAGTATTCGATTGGCCGACCACTGAATTAAAGCCACCTTTGAATTTACGGATTTCATTTTAATCCTTGGCAGAAAAACATAATGAAATAAAGCTGAAATAGTACAACACTTCCTGAAAAACATTCCCAAAACCAAGTTTGCAACCTTGAAGTTAAGAATGTTACTCAGTGTATTTTCTTAAAAACAAACAAGAGCGTCTAGATAAACACCTTTAAAAGATCTCTGTGCAGCTTTTCTATCACAAAATCCTTAAGAAGTCTCTTCCTTTCAGTTCTCCAGAAAGTACCAAGGGACAAGCGCGGATTTGTTTTGGGCTGCGGACAGTACAAGAAACAACCACACTTGATCAAATCACCGGCCTAACTGTTGGCTAATGGAACAACAAACAAAGTGGCTAAATGCATTCCCAATTCCTTTAAGTTACAGCCTGGCCTTGTCCTGAAATAAAGACTGTGCAATGGAAAAACTTCCTCACACAATTGTCTATGTGCTTGGTTGAGTGCAGCATTAATGCAAGTTTGTTTCGTTCTCACACACACACTGTACAATTATCTGTTGGTTCCTCACAAACAGAAAACAGAAACTTTTTGTTAAACAACACCACCACAAATTACTACTTTCCCACCACTGTGGGAAGTGTCTGAAAGCCCCCTTAGAACCTTTTCTCATTTTGTTAATACATTATCATTTTAGAATGCATGGAAGCTTATAAAACTTTAAAAAACAAAGGCAACAACAGCAAAACTCCTGAAGCATCTAGCATGCCTAAATTCAAAGATCTCCCATTTTCCCCTGGAAACAAGGTAGGCTGTACTTGAACCACTGTAGTGGCAAGCTGTGCTTGTGTTCAGGTGTCAAGAGATCTAATTTCAGGTGCAACAATTGCAACAGCAAATTTGTGACAACTTATTATATAAATGTTATACTATTTCCACTCTTCCTAGAGAGTGTCTCAATTTTTGTTTTACCTTTTGAAGTCCTTTCTTCGGGGCATTCCCCCAGGAATTACAGGAGGAGCTACTGTCTTGAGAAGCAGTATTATTCCACATATCTCCTTCTTCATCTTCCCACTGACTAGTACTGAGATTCACTTCATCCCCACCACTGCCCCAGCCTTCTTGCATAGATTTTGAAGCTGGAGGGAGAGAGGAAGAAGAAAAATCTTGCTCAGTTTCCTGCAAATTTCACAGAAATATCCTTTTGTGCCATATCCACTGTGCTAACATGAGTATTTCCAAGAGACCTAGAGGTTTATCAAATAGTTTTAATTGGTATTAAAGGAGAAGGATTTCTTCTTTGAAGCTAGTTAACAGAAAAGTTCTCTTAATACTTAGAGAAGAAAAAAAATCCAGCAACCACAAGTCTTGCTTTTCCCAGAACAAGCAAGATCTGTGGTCATGGCCACTTTAATCTCCTAGGAACAGGGAGCCAAAGTACGACCACACACTTGTTAAGTGCTATTTTGCTTTCAATGAATCTCACCATTTTAGCCGCCACATTCTTCCGATGAACAATCCCAAATTTCGAGGTCATTAATGGTCAGAAACTCATTCCCATCTCAGATGAATGGAACCTGAAAAGAGCTGTAGGCTGCAGGAAACACTTTCTATTCAGCGACCAGGTTGTGTCACCTCAGCTCATTTTATTCTGTTTACTCTGTTTAAAGGTTGGATTGCTCATCTTAAGACCTCTTGATTCTCTTTTTATGTTTTCTGTGCCTTCTAACCACCTCTCAATATAGTATTCTGCAGGAGTGAACTTAAGGCAACTCCCACATCCAAACCAGAAGCCTAAAGCAATCACTTCAGAGCATTCAGAGATGGATAATTTTTATCAAATAACCTGAGTTAGGAATCACGAAGCAGGAAGTAATTCAGGATGTTCCTGAGCCTGTGAACCACAGCTGAAGAAAACACCCACTCCCTCAAGTTTGGCCCAATAGGGAGGTTATGGCTAGTAATTCCCAGGTGTTGCTTTTCCTACCAGAATCAGCCCAGTCTTGGCTGAGCTCCGCTGCTTCTCATCCCAGCTACAGATTTCCTTAGGCACCTGGTCATGTTCTGCAGCACCACACTTCCTGCCTCTCTACCACACTGCTTTCCAAGTACACAAAACTGCTCTTCTTTAAGTTCATCGAGTCGATGCACCGCATTCACATTTTTGTATTCATTTGCTATTTGCAGTATCAACATTTCAGGCATCCCATGTAGCTTTGAGAAGGAAACCAAGCCAGTGCCTGAGTGCTGCTTGGACCAGGTGGCAGAAACAAACCCCTTTTCCCTGCTTTTGGGAGGGTGTGAGAAATACAGGCTTAATTTGTGTCAAAAATATAACAAAGTATGCTGTATGGCTTGCCAAATCATTCAATGGGATTCCGAACGCATTGAACATTAGACATCTGGGCACTGCAGACTATGCCATAAAGATTTTGCAACAGAGCAACTATAAGCAAGACATGAACATAGTTTAACATATAAAAAGGGGGTAAAAGAAGAAAGCCAAAGTTAATGACCAAAGAGCCTTTTGATACAACATAGATAAAATGTAAACAAAGATTAAGCTGGGTACCTCAACACAATAGGGAGATAGATGCAATAAGACGAGGGAGTACCCCCATGCGAGAGAGATACAACTTGAGCAATAGAGCGTCTCTAGTAAAAATTTAAGCTAAGAATATTGCAATCCTTCCTGACCCACAATTACCAAGAAGCACCACACAGAGTCAGATGAGAGGATTTAAAAGGCAACCATTTAACAAGAAATAAAGAATATGTACGTTTTGACTGTATATAAGCAGAGCCTGCGAGCTCTAACAGCGTGCTACTGACAGAGCGGTGACTCTGCAGTGCACCCAGCGCTGTTTTACTCTGTGATTTTCATTACCTATACAATTAACACTACCCTTTTTGCTGAGTGACTTGGTCATTCTGGGTGGTCATTTATACCAAGGGTGTCTCCCATGGCCCACCTGGTTTGCACAGTGCTGGGGCAGCAGCTGGAGCGTTGGCCCGTCCGTAGGTGCCTGCCGGCTCCGCAGGGTTCTCTCCCCACCCGGTGCCGCTGCTCGGGGGTTTCCCCCACGCCGAAGTGCCGTTGTCAACCGCGGCTGAAGGGGACGAGGGCTCTCCCCAAGAAGCTTCAGTCTTCGTGTGGACAGCAGGCATCTCTCCCCAGCCTGCTGGAGCAAGGGGAGGAGAAGAGGGATGAGAGGGAAGGCTTCTGCTGTCAGTCATTTCAAAGGTGGACATTTTACTGCTGCTTTGGAAAGGACATGAACTGATAAGTGCACACAGTGATTCTAATTTAATGTATTAAGTGAAAAACAAACAAACAAACACCCAAAATCAAACAAAACCAAACAAACAAAAACTACAACAAAAACCACAAACAAATAAATCAACAAAAAAACCCCAAAACCTTAGATTTGCTCCCCAAAGCCTTTTTCTTAATTGCATGGTAACATCAAGTGGTCAAGGCAGAAAGTGGTTTTTTCCACAGCCAGGTGAGCACCACACCTGACCCCGAGGAGCAGTTGCTTGAAACGTGACTTCTCAGAGCAGCTTAAACAGGGCTCAAGGAGCATAGGCAGCAGGGCCACCGTCCAGGAGACCCATTCAGAGTCAGGCCTTGCTTCATCAAGAAATTTTAGCCTACTTTAATTCCTTTTAACAATCCACAAACAATAAAATCTCTTTTCTCATGCCCTATGAGTAAGATGCTATTTGTTGGTTATTATGGCTTGTGGTTGACTGTGTTCCCTACGTGCCCCTTCATCACCAAGCCTCTACATCATAATATAATTTTGAAGGGGAACTAGACAAGACTGCAGTTAGGATCCACAGTCGAACCACGAGGAATGGCAGGTAGAAGCCATTGTTTTCCTACAGAGCACTGCATTAACTCACTGCAAGACGTAAGCTACTATGCAGAAACAGCCTTAGTCTGGCTTGGCTTGAACGTAATGCGCTTAAATCCATATGACATGATTTTAGCCCTCAAGCAACAGCCAGAGAGCCTCCGAGTCCTACAGAACAACCCCGACCAACACAACAAAAGCATAAACTGAATTTACAATGATCATTTACCACAGTTTTTTCTGAAGAGAGAACTTGGATCACAGATGGAGTTCAAGGTACCTTCTAATCACATACAAAGGAGGTGCGCAACAAGCAAGAAAACAACAATACAGATACCTGATATTAACCCATTTTTCCACAATTATAAAAAATTACATCCCATTACCTGACAACCGACATCTCAATAAGCGTTGCAGAATTCAGTCTGCTTTAAACTTCCCTGGTAATTAGGCTCCTAATTCAGGAACTTGTTCTCCTTTCACTGGAGATGAATATTAAGACTGGTATTTTATAACTGAAGGACTAAATGCCTGCTTTGCCACAGGACTATTCCTTTTTTTGCTCCCCAATACTCTCTGTAAAAATACTCTGGAAAGGTTTCAAAGAGCAGGAATAACATTTTCTCCACAAACTGACACCTAGAATAGGTAGGCAATGGCAAGGAAGTCACCACAAATGAACTGTGCCAAAGAGTACCTCAAAATACTTTGAATTAACCAAGCAATAGCATTTCACTGAGCGACAAGTCTCTGCAGAACTCACTGAATTTCAGAGAATTCCTGTCACCAGAAACTACAGTAACATCCACTGCCAATCACAACACACTGGCCAACAAAGCAAGAAATTCCTTTCAAATAGATGTGCTCAGATCTGTCCATGGCTCCACTGTTCCCATATTAGATATTTATTTTAGGTTCTATTTCTTAAAGCCACTGCAACTCTCTCAGATCCTGATGGAAGTGCAGATGGCACAGACAGCCAAACTACACTGAGATGTTCAGGAACAAACTGCTTCATAAAACTCCTTCACTACCAGTAAGATCCACTGTGTTTTAAAGCACAATCCTGAAACAATCCAAAATGTCACTGTTTCATTAAAGTGATTTCTGTTTGAAACAAAAATACAGTGGTTTAGGCTCTGATCAACATTATTTTAAGGTGTGTAAAGAGGATAAACTGGCAGATTCACAGATGTAACTAAATGAACTTCCACTAACCATGACAGCCTCCTCAGTGTTGCACCTGAAATCCTTATTTCAAGGTTTCTGCTGTATTTTCAAGCCAACTTTAAGGGAGGCTTTATTTGAATTTCTGCCTCACTACTCAGGAGGCAACTGACAGACAACTGCATGTATTTTAATCATATTGGCACCTGAAAAAGATTACCTGCAGGCAAATTAAACAGAAAACAAAACATCTCTACAGCACCAACCAGACTACAAATATAGACAGAGTTCATGCAACCTATGCTGGAAACTCTACCTAATTCATTTATGAAATCATCCTTAGAATACAATTCATATTTTAAAAAGCTGCAATGTGCTAGTTTATAGAATAAAAACCTCAAAAGAACTGGTCCTACAAATTCAAAAACATTGACTAAAGGCCACAGATGCGTAATGTCCAAGTTATTTTTAAGTGCTTTTAAATTCACTGAACAGTAATACAGGATTACAAAAAAACTGAGGAATCAGGCTTTACTAAATGAGAATAATGCAAGGACATAAAAGCAAACAAAATACATCAACAGAAAGGTTTCAAAACTATCTTAACAGATCAAATTAAGTGGAGGAAATTAGTAAATAAAACCTGAAAGCTGCTGGAGAAATAACCTGTGCACTGCAAGAATCAACCTGGATATAAATTCCAAAGTACTTCTCAGTTGCAAACCTGTTTCCTCTCTAAGTACCTGCTGTCCCAATATTACTATCCATGTCCTACCTTTATATGACTCCATATGATTCTTTTTAGAGACTTTCAAGGTGAATAAAGTCACATTTTTGAATGAATGATGTACAACTCTACATGGCTGTTGGGAGAACAAACAACTTCACAGTGGCCTCAAAACCTGAACCTGCCTAACATTTTCAAAAAATTCTGCTTGGAGAAAACTTTCTAACTTCTTTAGGAAATAATTTGAGTTTAGGCTTTCCTAAGAAAAGGCTCCTTAAAACCCACCCAGATCTGCCTGAGTGTTGTTTCGCAACAGAACGAGCTCCATTAAGGGCTTCTCTGGCAAGGAAGGGAGGTTTTAGTACTGAAGT
Organism: Formicarius rufipectus; assembly: GCA_013399695.1. NCBI lineage: Eukaryota > Metazoa > Chordata > Aves > Passeriformes > Formicariidae > Formicarius > Formicarius rufipectus. Next base: position 470,881 of record VXAU01000928.1, on the reverse strand, counting down.
TTTTAAACACTGTTAGAATTGCAAGAAACAAAAAGATCCGTGAGTAATAAACATGGACACATTGGCAGAGTTTTGTTTTATAGAAATAAAAACATAATTAACATTGGGCCACAGCCAACAGGAAATCCTCAAGGGAAAGCGAAATGCTAACTAAGCTGGGGCAGGATGCAGTTGTTTTCCCTCAAAATAACCCTACAGCCATTTGGACAGCAAAACCTGTTTTCCTTGAAGTTGTTGGTCTGTGATAAATACCAGAACACATGACTACAATACAGGCAAACCACAATATTAGAACCTTATGTAGATAAAAAAGGACGAAACTAGGTAGGAAAAAGACTGTTTACTAATTAGACACTGGGTTGTTAATAAAATAGATTAAGCTATAGGGTGTGCATGCATAAGGGAGGGTTTTTTATATATACACATACATAGAGATATAAGTATGTATATATTTAAGAGCCACCTATAACCCTTAACCTTTCAAATCTTCATTTTCTGAAAGGGATTCCAGTTCATTCAGTGGAACTCTGGTTTCTTGTACTACTCAGCATTCAGGAAGCTCTAATTTGGGTTTCAGCAGTGAGATCACCCTTGTGTGAAAATCAAGGGCAGGCCTCTCATCATCACCTGGCTGCCCTCCAAAAACCTGGCTGTTCATGGGATTTTTGACCTAAAACTCCCACAGGGAAGCCAATATCATCTTTTTTGCTTTTTCCTTCCTCAGCTGGAGGATGGGTGGTTGGAATCCTACCAGGTTCTATCAGCCTAATGGGAACAGGAAAGCATCAAGACCACTTCTCAGCACTTGGAGGAAGGATCTGATGCTCTCTGGGATCCAAAAAATCTCTTTTAATCATTCCTGTTCGGAAAACCTCCTCTCACTTCTTACTCCTCTTGGATCAAAGCTGCATGAATTGAAAGTGCTGGGAAGAATTACGCACAAGTAATTTAGGTACTCAAACCCACTACTTTGTGCTCATCTTTCTAAGGAACTCACTGGAGGTTTGGGACAAAGCTCCTAGAACCAGAAATAACTACATATATCACATAATCTAACTCTTTCCCCCTTTATTTTTTCTGCTTTTCCAATAGAAAAAGAAACTCCTTAGAGCATTTTGCATTTTCATCAAGTGTGTTCCAACATCTGCTTCCCATCAGTAGCTTTTAAGTTCTGCGTTCAAAGAATTCGCAGAACTTCTGGGGATGGGTGACGACTTGAATAGTGGGACTGTAACTTGGCCTCTACTTCTAAAGTAAAAAAGTATAAACTTCAACCCCAAAAGGGACTGTTAATCGCTTGTGAACCCCTAACTAGTGCTGTACAGCAAAATTAAAACCCATTTCTTTGCTTTCAGGATGTGTGACTGTTATATCTTACAGCTGTGTCACCTTCCCACTTCTACAGGAACAGAATCCAGGATTCCTTATTCATCCTATTCCCAGAATGAGACTGGCAAAGCATGTCATGACCCATGCAGATGATAAAATGCCTGTGGTAACTACGTAGTTCAAGTGTTGTAGGATTTTAGATGAGCACTTAACTGTGCCCTATGGCACAGCCTCTCATGGCACCAGCACATTTTGCATGGAAATACTGTACATAGAAAAGAACTGTTGCTGGATGAAATCTGTTTGTGGATTACAGAAGTCTACTTGTTCCAAGATTCTTGTCTCCCTTACTGCAGAGGCTGGAAAAGCAAAGCCAAGTGGAGAGGGACTTGGAGTATGAAAACCCCCCGTTAACAGCACGACTCCGAGCTGCAGGTCCTGTCTGTGTGGGAGGGACGACACTCACTACACCTCCTTCCCATCTTTCAGCTGTCCCAGATGGGAGATGATTTGTAGATGTTTTAAGCCTGTGTAATTTCCACGCAGACCAAGAGGATATTACTGTGCAGCTGCCATGTGCTTACATGCACTGGGAAAACTGGGCCTCCTGCACGCCAAAGGGGAAGTTAATGGGATCACTCCAAACTGCAGTTTTTGCTCTCTGGGTAAGATAAGCACAAGGCTGGTCCCTCCTAGGCACAGTCACAAGGAAATATGGGCAGAACACATCGAGACTCAGGGGACTCCTTGCCTCTATCTGCAGATTAGACACTAATCTTTCAAAATATTCCCTTGTTCGGCCTTTTTACCTGTACCTCTGTACACAGCTCTATGAATATGGAGCAAAAATGCACAACAAAAGGCCTAATTTATGCCTGCAACAGCTTGACCTAAATTTTAACATCAGAACCGTAATTTGAATTGTCTTCACTATGCCCTTTTGATACTTTCTTGTATGCTGGCTTCAGTATACTCTGTAGGTTGGCTTTGCTTATCCAAAAAAATTAAAAAAAAAAAAAAAAAGAAAAATAGGTATTCTCTTAGAAGATCTTAAGGGTCTTTCTAATTCAGATTTAGCAAGATGCCCAAGACTGTCACTTCAACGTGGCCGTGAAGCAGCTTGAGCAGGAGGTTACAAATTCATAAGCAGCTCTGAGTGTATAACCATATTGCATCAAATAAACCCTCCCTTTGCTACTGACCATTCTCCAGAGGAATAAGTACAGATTAACATCAGGTTCTTAATTCCCTTTACAAAATCTGACTCAGAAGTGTTAGTTTTCCTCTGCAAGGTATTAGACTATTTAATAGCATTAACAATGCATTGCTGTGTATGAAAAGTTTTACAAGCACTGATGTAACACTGCTAAGATCACCTTAATGAAAAAAAAACCTCATCCAAACCAGCCAAGAATTCACTTCCATGATATCCCCACTACAATTCAGGAATATGCATTCTTGTTCCATGGGTAAAGTTTTAAAAATGAATAAAATAAGTTTAAAGTAAATTAATTATCGATCACATATGTTGGACTGGCCAAGCACAACTCTATTTAAAAAGATTTCCCCTTTTGGTGCATATTATTCTGTTAAAATTTTTATTAAAATAACATGTGCCTCAACTGTTAAAATATTTGACCAGAGTGGGGAACGCAGGATTATTTTTACACAGACATCAGAGTAAATTTGCATTATTACAAAACATCAAAGAGAAAAATGTTGGAAATGAGAGAACAAATCCCACTTGGAGAAAAATGTGGTTAAAAAGAGAGAACTCAGCCATGACCAAGACAACACAAAAACCTAGAGACAAAAATCAGATGAAGAATTTCAAAGAGCATTGCAAGACTAGATTAATTCTGGAGAGGTCTGTGGTCATGATGTAGAGCAGGGCTGCCAGTGTAACTTGTATGTAAATACCACCCCCCCCAGGCAGTTCTCATTTTTTATACACTTTTATTCCTTGCTTCTTGTCTACAAGAGTACCTTGTCTGTGATCAGAAAAATTCCTAGATGCCTAAAACCTCGTCTTTGGAGCACAGCTGAGGTCAGAATAACTTTGCCCAGCCATGCCGAATATTAATGTGTTTAACCCATCCTGCTTTATGAGATCACAGAAAATCCAAAATATGGTCTGTGCCTGAGCCTTGAGGTAGAGAGGAGAACAATTCCTTCATGAAAGACAATAAGTACGGGGGGGAGAAACGGCAAAAACCTGAATTCCTGAAGCCGTTAACAAACATCTGTTGCCAAGAGATACAGTCTGCAGCAAAATAACAGATTCACACTGTCTAAACATGAACAAAGCCATGCAATTGAACAGGAGACAAACAAGAGAAGAAAGGATGGCCAAAAGACCCCAAAATTTCTCAAATGGCTTAAGGTGTTAAGTAACTGTAGAAGAGATGCCAAAATAAATATGGATCCACCATCAAAGAACCTACCATGTTACTGACCAGACACTGTTTCAAGCCTTCTTACATTCACTTGGTCTACAGAGATTTGTGTCGGGTTCAACAGGTTCTGTCCTCAAACACCTTAAAACAGCTTCAGAGTAAACAGATACATGAACATATCCTATGACATAAATAGAGGATTTCTACCTTTTAATGTGCCAACTACACACTCACAGGACAGACAGCATTCAGTGAACTGGAACTCGTATAAAGTATATCATAAAACTGTTTTATAAAGTAACCTCTAAGGCTATTTTCATACCTGGGCCAAGCAGCGGGGACCGGTTCGGCTGGGCACTTGACTGGTGCGACGGCTGAGGTTCAACCATGTTGCTGTTGATAATGGTGCTAGTGGTGGTGGTGTTGGTTGTGGTACTGCTCTGAATTATAGGATTATTTCTATCCCACATGTTTACAGTCTTGTTGTTGTTATAATTTGGGTCGCCCCAAGCTGAGGTACCATCATCGATTTCCATCTTGCGGCGAATGGACGGTGGCGATGGCTCTTCCCAGCCAGTTGCCTCACAGTTCTCTTTTTGTTTGGCTGGCACTGGCCCACCAACCCACCCCGACCCCGTCTGTTTTACAGAAGCAGCTCCTCCCCAGTTACCCACATTGTTGTCCTGGGGTTTATTAGCCCAATTTTGCTGGGGGCCTGGCTTTAAAGATTCCCCCCAACTTGTACCTGTATTAGCCTTGCTGTTTGTGCCATTTCCCCACCCACTGGTCCCAGACCTTGCGGAATCATTCCAGCCAGACCCCGATCTATTGTCAGAATCCCATCCAGATCCATTCTTCTTCCCATCACCCAAGTGTCCAGGAACAGATGATGAATCTGTCCAGTCTCCACCTCCTGATGTCCAGCTTGGATTTGATTTCTGTCCATCTCCCCAGTTTTGAGATTTGGGTTTCTGAGGTTCACCCCAGGTAGGTGATTTGTCCTCCTGATTGGCGGTCCCACTCCAAGCGTGGCCGCTTTTGGCAGCAGCAGCATTATTGACAGTAGTAGAGCTTGCTGACTCTCCCCACCCCCCCGGGCCATTTGGTGCTTTGTTGTTATTGTCTCCCCAACCTGTATTTGTTGGAACAGCTGCCGGTGGAGAGTTGACCCACCCAGATACTGAAGAGGTATTTGTACTGTTCATGATGGACCCATCGTTCTTCCCCCCTGAGTTTGAAGATTGAGTAGCTGCACAACCCCAGGCCTCTGTGCCATTGTCATTCTTCCGTTCAGACCTTGGGGACTCTTCAAATTCCCAGGCAGTGTTTTGCTTTACAGGGGTCTGTCCCCACCCCGTATTGGACAGGACCCTGGGGTCAAGGTCATTTCTTGGCAACTGAACTTGCCCTTGGTCTATCATCCCTTTGTCTCTCCTCCTGCCCTCTCCAGCCCCCTCCCTCCCAGTACTGCCTTCATTTTGACTGCCACCGCTGTCATTGCTTCCTTCACTAGCCGTGGTGCCAGAGGCTGCAGCTTTGGCCCAAGAGTTCATTTGTTCACTGCCCTGCTGCATGGCAGGGTTCGGACTGGTAACACTAGAGCTATCCCACCCTGTTGATCCTTTCCCATTGATGTCGTTATTGGAATGCTGGTTTGGGGGCTTGCCCCACTCCCCGTTGACACCGTTGCTGGTGCTACGGTTGGGGTGGCCCCAAGCTCCAGAATGCACCCCACCAACACCGCTGCTGCCACCGCCCCTGCCCCATGCCAGGACCCCGGGCCCGGACGGGGGCCCTGAATCCCAGGCGTTCGCTCCGTTGCCTTCCTTTTGCACAGCACTGCTGGATCCGTTTTGTTTAGCACTTAATGCTGAGTTCACAGTGTCTCCATTCCCCTGACTGAACCCAGAATTGCTGTTTCCTGTGGCAGGATTACCTGGGGACATCCCCCACACTGAACTGCCCATTCCTTCACCACTGCCCCCACTGACTTGAGAAACGGATGTCCCATTAGCACCAGGAAGGCCTTGCAGGTGGGGCGGGATGATGGCCCCCATGCCAACAGCCATCCCCCAGTTCGGCAGTCCGTTTGTCTGCATTGCATTGATAGGGTTTGGTGAAGAGTTCATGGGGTTAGTGTTATTTGGTCCATCAGTGTTAAGGTTCTGAGGTTGTACGCTGAAAGACACATTCTGAGAAGTGGACGTTTGTGGTTCTGTGCTCTCTTGCGGCAGCAAGTTTCCCCAAGCACCCAAGGTGCCTGTTGGGTTCCCATTCTGGTTGCCCATGTTCTGACCTATGGCACTGACTGGACTGCAAATACTGGAAGGGTTGCCTGCTCCCACAGTTCCTTCATGTCCAAGTACAGGCCAGGCAGCTGGATTGGCATTAGGGTTAAGGTTAAGATTAATGCCAGCATTCGAGTTGGAAGCACCCCAGCAGTTCTGACTTCTACCGTCTCCCATCATGTTGTCCATCTTTCCATCCCCACCACTGGCAGAGCAGTGAGCTAGCCCAGAGCTGGAGCCTGCAGCCACCCCCCACACCCTGGCCGAGCCGCCGTTGCCGTTTGCTCCACCAGCTCCAAGGGCACTCTGGTTAGAAGTGCTTTGGACGAGTGCTCCGTTGGCGCCATTATTGCCATTAGTTTTCTTTGTATGTCCAGTGAAGTTGCCTTGGGCACTCCCTGTAGCCATGCTACTGTTCTCTGAGCCACAGTTGGAGGCAGAGTCAGTGTCTGTAGTACATTCTGAGGCAGACTCAGTCTCAGCTCCGGTTATGGAAGGCCACGCTTCCTTGTCAGTCCTGTCTATTATCACTTTATCCCAGCTGCAGTTGCCTTCACTCCTGAAAGTGGGCTGCTGTCCCCAGTGGGAATTCTCATAATGGTCTCCCAATCCACTGTGGCTGAGATCTGAAAGGATCCAAGGTTAAAAAATTAGTTCCACAGTTCAAGCACTGCAAAAGCCCTCTATTAAGTACTGGTTTACATCGCTAGTTGCAACACTACATTCTGCTGAAACTTAGAGAATATTCTCCACATAATACAGCAATTTTCCCCACTACAACAGAGCACGATGCTCATATTAATTTGCCTTTCTTTTTGATCTGGAAAAACTCTCCATTAAAATAATAAAACAATCCCATTTTAGAATGGACCAAGTGTTTTGTAGCCTTTACTGGACTAGTAAAAATAATAAGCAGGCAATAAATAAGGAGAGCAAATACACTAACCCGCATGAAGAACCTAAAAAGTAAATCTGGAAAAAACACCCGAGTATCTAGCAGACTCTTACCAATTTTGGCTCAATTCTCACTCTTCAGAGAAACACAAAGAAAGAGCATTCCATAAAAAATGTAACATCTGCCTGTCATGAGCTATTACACATACACACCCCCCCGTATCACATTTAACACACTAAATTCATACTGCATTTAGGTTTTCCACTTTCCCTATAAAGAAATTCTAAACACCACTAATGTATATTTTAGCAGAGAACTTGGGCATCTCTAAGTAAGAAATAATTTTGTCAGACTTACCTCTGAAAGGTTTTACATGTAGTTTAAACATCATTTTGCACTTGTACACATAGTCCTGTTTCTCCTCAACCCAATGAAAAGTGATGCTGTGCTGGACAGATACTGAGAAAAGCTTTTTCAGCACTGTCACAGATGCTAATCCAAAAAATTAACTAAAAGCTCCTGAGCATCTACTACTCACTAAGGTATGAAGTTAAACTGGAAGGCACAGCACATCTCATGCTAAGAAATCAAGCTTTGGTCAGGTTTTTGCATTTACTTTTCATCCCAATTGTTCTCTACAAGATTATTCCTCGTAGCTTTTTTTGATGTGAATTTGATAGCAAGTGATTTGGTCTGATCCATGGGATCCATACTGGAGACAATCTGCAGAAGAGTTCTTCTCAACTGATTTCATCTACCAAAGTAACAAATTTTGGATCTCAATTATTTTTACTTGCTGCAAATCTGCTGAAACCTGACCATCATTTCTTGTTATTTGAATAAAATTAATATTTTTGTGGGGAAGACGGATGCAACAAATCTCCCAAACCAAATCTCCCTACCAGAAGATGCCTAATATGCATTAAATTAAATCACAAATATTTTGGTGTGATTAGCTCCTCCAATTAAGAGGTGTTCTGCTACTGCAAAAAAACTGTTCCAAGATTAGAAAATGTGCTCTCTCTGACAAAAGTCTTATTCACACATTTCACCTGTAGCTTTTCAAGAAAGGGGGGGTGATAACTTGGTAGCCTCATGAATGTTCAGCAAGATGAAGAAATAACATGCTAAACCAAGTCAGACTGCTTTTTTTTTGCTTTTTTTTCCATTTAAATAAATTGAAGTAAAAGAAGGAATTTCAGAGAAAGTAAGGGAAAACAGTCTTAGCTCATCATCAGTTTCCCATGACGCCAGGAAAATCCTAACATTTCACAAAAAGGGCTAAATAATCATAGGATATAGAATGGTTTGGGTCTGAAGGGACCTTAAAAATCATCTTGGCTCCATCCCCCCTGCAGGGGCAGGGACACCTTCCACCAGCCCAGGTTGTTCCAAGCCCCATCCAACCTGGCCTTGGACACTTCCAGGGATGGGGCAGCCACAGCTTCTTTGGGCAACCTGAGCCAGGGCCTCTCCACCCTCATAGGGAAGAACTTTTGCCACAATAATTGACAAGTGTATGACAAATCTAAGAGAGAATGTGAAAGGAGCCACTTGGATTTATCTGGATTCCCTCCCCTACATGCAATGGCTGGAAAGGAAGGAAGCACCTTTCTATTCCTGGATACAGCCAACTGGTTACAGCACAGAGCTAAGGAATCAGGTTGAACATTTACCTGATAATCTGGACTTGTTGCACAGGTGTTAAATGGAGACCAGAAACTCAGATAAGACATGGAAGGGGAAGGCAGTCTGAGAAACGATTTTAAAAGGGTCAGCAGGGTCAGAGAAATGAGCCGAGGAACATTCTCAGTAGAGTAGGAGTGAACAAAGGGAAAAAGCAGCAACAGCCCAGGCCAGAAGATAAGAAGTTGAGGCAACCAAGGAATCAGATAAGAGGAGTTACAGGAGATTTTCCTCAACCCTGTGGGTGGTGCGATTCAATGCTGCGTTTGAGACATGACAGAAGGATTTAAAAGGGGCTTGAAATGCACTGTTCTAATAAAAGGTCTCATCAAAGCCAAAACCCGAGCCCCGTGTGCAGGTGGTGGGAGGAGGACAGTGCTGCCTGAGGAGAACTGGGCAGGGCAGGCCTGGGAAGGAGGATCAAGATGTCTCCATACTCCCAAAAACGGCATCACGAACAACACGATGAGATAAAAAGGAGCTGCTTGTTTAATCATTTCCTTTCTCCTCTCCCCCAAAGATGGTGGTTAAAGCACTATTCAAGTTTGAGAGCACTTGGGAGACTGAAAATAAAGGGAAGAGGCGGGATGGAAAAGGAAGATGACAAAACAGCTTAGAAAGATTCCCAAGAGTAGGGAGCAAAATGATTCATTAAACAGGAGACCAGATTTTGAGGAGCTGTAAGAAAAACTAGATGAAAAGAAAATTATGAGGGGGAAGACCTATAAAAAGCAAGAAACTTCCATATTAAGAGCAGAAGATGGCCAAGCACACCTACTCCAGAGAGTATCCCACCAAGAGCACTTGGCTGGGAAGCAGCACATGCGCAGCTCAAACCCCTCTGCTTCCCAAGGGTTTGCAAATCCACAGTTTCTCCCTTTCCTGTACCATCAAGTGCAGTTGCTCTTCCCGAGGTTCAGGTTATGCCCTCAACAATAACCATGGACTAATCTGAAAGTGGTGACTTTGATAGGGATTACAATAATTCCATGTAGGAGACACGAAATCAGCAATCCCTCTCTGGAGCAGCGGGTCCCTGTGCTGTGCCCTCCCTGCTCCAGGACCAGGGGCATCACTCTGGTGCCTTCCACAAGCCACAAAACAGAGCAAACACATGCAACAGCCTCACAGTGCACAAATACTCACTGGAGCAATTGCTTCTCACACCAAAGGCTGCTGCTGTAAAGCATTTGAGAAACAGGACAGACGAAGATGATGAAAAAAAAAATTCACAAAGTAAACAGAAAGCTGCAGAAACTGTGACTCTGCTGCTAGACAAACATGAGAGCTTGAGTACAGATCTCATGTCTCCAGAAGCAAATAACCAAAAGGTATTTTTCCATTTTCTCTAGACTAAAAGGAGTTCACTCCTATGAATAAAATAACTGATGGCACAGTCCTAATTAATCCAGAAGAACTTGAAACATTTGGGGAAAATAATGAAAGCATAATATATTATATGATTAAATCTAGAGACCTCTTCTGCTTGTTTTTCTTTAACACAAAGATTTCCTCCAACTTTCTAGAGAACCAATTCTTCATGAAATTCCCAACATTTTCTTTCATTTTCCAAGTTGTTAAAAATGAAATGGGAAAACCCTTATAAATTTTTTTAAATAATCAGTTCCTCTTTATTTACGCAAAGAAATAAAAAATAAAAGCACTGAGTACACCAGAAGCATTTCTATCCCTCCTCTGTGAGCTGAGCAAAAACTGTAAACAAGGCATGAGGAACAGGAGCCACAGGTATTCGGTGCTAGCAATTCCTACTACCAGCACACCACAAAGCAAAACTGAGTTTTAAATTAATACTTTGTGTTTCAAAATCTTAATTATGCATCTTTTATAAAATACAGTTCACCTGATTAACAACATTTCTTCAGCAATATGGAAAGAAATATTAATATGAGGATAATGGGTTGAATTTGTTTTTAACAAGTATATAAATTCTGTCCAGGTACAAATATACACATGACCTGAAAAATGCACAGCTTTGATCACTATTAGTAACAAGCATGACAGGTTTGTTTAGGGTTGATTTTCTTTAAATAATATCCTTAATGGGGTGGGAGGAGTTTGCTGGTGTTATTACATACTATAGCCAACATACCTGCCCAACTTCAATTTAGTACTTACTAAATACAGAAAACATTTTTGGCTGTATTTGACAATGAACAATTAGTTGCAGAATCAGTGTAGTGTTTCCATAGATTACAAATGCAAAGTATGAGTAGGGTGAAATGGCAGAAGCTGTTGCATACGTTTCTTGGAAAAGCAAAATGCTTTGCCTGCACAAGTAATTCACTCAAAATTTCTATCCTCCTCTGAAAACGTCACTTACAATAATATTTCTTCTAATTTTTTTCTTCAGCTGAATTAAAACTATTTTACTAACTTCCACTACAGTAAATAGCTGAAATGCTGCACAGCACAACGCTGCATCCCCAGCCATAACACAAACATTCAGCTGATTTCAGAACCAAAGCACGGGGAGGGCGTTAAATGGCAAAGCCCAGGATAAACTTTAAATGGAACATTATTAATACATTTTGCTCACCCAATTTGAAATCAGCTCTAACAGTGACTCCCTCTCTTATTACTAGGTTTATTTTCCAGCCCATGTTAGTCATGTAACAACAACCAGACGTGTCGCCCACAGGACAGATGACAGGCGATGGTCTCTGCTCTGACATGCAGAACAGAATAAAACCCCAAAGGCCACTGACAGTCCCACTGGGGATCTTCCCTGGCACACAAACGTTAGTGATTCTGAGTAGGAAGAGGAGGAAAAAAGGGCAAATTGCCTTCTCCCCCCCAAAAAAGAAATAGTTTTCAATTCAACATGAGCAAACCTTTAAAAGACTATAAATCAGTTTTCCTAAATCTAAATTAAATAAAAATCACCAGGAACATTTCAAGTGCTAAACCAAATGTAGTCTAATTTCAACAAAAAAAAAAAAAAAAGAAAAAAAGAAAATACAACATAAGCATCTATTCTGAAACACAAAATACAATAAAGGAGAAAATCTGGGTATTGTAGTGCTGACATTTCAGGTTAGCTGCTGCATCCAGCTCCAGGCATAGCGAGAGATTTGCAAACTGGCATCTGTGTGAAGCAGCCCCTGCAAAGCTCACCCACAACAAGTCTCATGGACTGGGGGAGCCGAAATCTTGCACAGCCTACATAACGTGGCAAGACAGAAAAGAGATGGAAGCATTGAATAAAGCAGCTTTATTTATTTTAAAACTAAACCATAGCTAAGCCCACGGGGGGGAAGCCTGTTATCCCCTTGGTATTTTCTGCACTACGACATTCAACCATAGCTCCTTTCCTCTGCTGCTGAACGCTGCTAAATGCATCACGAAAACAAGCAGAAACAAACAGCATTTCTCACTGCTAGCCGAGATTCCACTAAATGCCACCTCTCCAGCCAAAATGCAGCAGTAGAACACCCCGAAATCATTGCATTTTTCTGCTCAGAGCCACATCTCTTTACAAGCAGTTTGCTGCGGAGACGCCATTTTATCAAACCTGAAACGCAGCCAAAAGCCCAGGACGCTGTGCTGCTGCTCCCTCGCTGAAATGTTATGTAATAAATGGATTTAACAGGAGCAGATGCTATTTTTCTCCGGGTTAGGGTTACTCTCCCTCTCTTTCGTCTCTAAAAAAAGGGCTGATGGGTAACAAAATACCTGGAGAAAGGAGCCGCCCAACCATCCTAGGAGACGCTACATTGTGTGCAGAGCTGCTCCTACTCCTGCCTCTACGTTCTGCGGGGCTCCCGGCTTCAATATGTCGGCCGTGCACAGTGTAAGCCTCATCCTGTAGAGCTGCCAAGAAAATCTCTCTCTCTCTCTCTCTGTGCAAGCGTGCGCCCAGACAACCTGCGAGCCCGGCTGGGCCTCAGCGGCGCTGCCGATGGAAATGCCCGAGCCACGCACAGCCCTCCTCCCCCTTCCCCTCGCTCTGCTCCCCGGCTCGAGGTGAAGATATCAACAGAGCGGGATTTTTAAGCTTTGATTATCTAATTGCAGCTGACACTAAACCGATCTTCCTTCCTCTTTAAATTCTTTCAACTGTCACAAAACATTTTCACTTCAGGACCCAGCCACAATTAGCGCCCGTAGCTGCTTTTCTGACGCTTTTGAAAGTCAGCCAAGAGAAGACGAGCGTGCTGCTGAACGCCTGTCCCTGTTCCTGTCTGGTGTTCTCCTCCTCCTCCTGCTCCAGCTCCTTCTTGGTGTCCTCCTCCTCCTGCCCCAGCTCATTCTTGGTGTTCTCTCTGCCCCAGCTCCATCATGGTGTCCTCCTCCTGCCCCAATGGCAGGTCCTGCCTGTCATTTTCCTCCCAGCCCCAGCCACATCTGCCCATTGCCCTCCTCCCTTCCCCAGCTCCTGCCCGGTGTCCCCTCTCCTCCCTGCCCCACTGGCAGCTCCTTCCTCCCACCCACCACCCTCCTTCCCTGCCCCACTGGCAGCTCCCAAGTCCCAGATGTACACTGGATGGCTGCCAAGCCCTTAATGACTTCCCAGCCTCTCTCTAAACCCGCTCTAAGTGGCAAACAGGAGCGCATTAATCAGCGGCGCGGCTGTTTATGGAGGCGGGGAAGGAAGGGCTGCCCAGACAATGCAGCAAGAGCCAGGCCTGGTTGTGCCCACACCACCCAGCTGGGAGCCCCTCCAAGACACAGCAACCGGCAGGGTGAGCAGAAAGGGGCAGCTTTATGTCTGTAGGACCTAAGGATCACCACAAATTCTGAGATCACGCCTAGAGACCTTCTATTGGTGCATACACCCAAGCAAAGACTAATTGACACGGACTTCCACTATGCCCTATAAACCCCTTTAGGATTATTCCCCCTCTCACCTGCTCCAAATGCATATTAATGATGCAGTAAATGGAGCACGATTTACATTTGCTGTTTGACTTGCTGTCAGGTTTGGCCCCTCTGTGGTGGATCTCACAACCAAGGGTTTGGCTGCATTCTCAGGGTCGCTGCCACTTTGGCAGTGAAGCACCATCACTGCTGCTATTCTTGGCTTGAGAACTGCTCCACTGAAGTACTCCTGAAAATAGCTGGTTTCCTTCTGAAGACATTTTATTCTTTGTCTCTTTGCAATAGTCTCTGAATACTGGTCGGGTTCAAACTCATTTGAGGAACAACACATGAGTGAAAATTAAATGTTTGTGTTTGTTTCTATTCAGAAAACTATTTTAAATGCGTCCAGGAACTAAGCTTGAGAGTCAATTCTGCAATAACTTTTTAAAGTGCAACTTCTGCTGTGGTTTATTACAGTCCTTTACTACCAGCTATAGACAACTGAAGTTTCTGTTAAAGTATGTCAACTGATGAGAACATTGGATACACTCCTATGTTCCTTGTATTCTTCCTATTAATAATACAAACTTCCTGTTATCAACTTCAATTTATGGAGGTAAGTGCTTATAAAGGGCATCTATTGAAGGAGACTGTTTTTACCAGTCACACGTGCAAAGAACAACCCCAAGAAAGGTCAGAGCCTACTAAAAGGTTTGGGAGGAAAATGAAGCCCAGGTTCCACTCCAACCCTGCTGGCAGAGCATGTATGTCCCCTTCTACATGTCCCATCTTGGAGCAACTTTGAGGAAGGTTGTGCCTGATAAATTTGAAATTCCTAATTACTGATGCCTGAAGACTAAAATAAGGGATTTCAGAGGTGATGCAGCCCACTCACCCAGCCTAAGGAATTATTCCTGAGGCACTCTAGGTCACATCAGCCCAACCCACCAAGGAAGGCTTCCAGCAATGGAGCCTGCACATTCCCAAGTGCTCCGTCTCACTTCTCAAGACAGTTTTCATACCAGCACATATTTCCTAATGTCTACCTTTAATCTTCCTTGTTGAAATTTAAGCCCATTATTTCTTATCTGATCCATCACAGACACACAGAACGTATCATTTTCTTCCCTGCAGCAGTCAGTTAGGTGTCTCTGCATTTATAATTCCAGTCTTCCTTTGGCTTAGGAGCTCCAATTCCTTTACTCTTTGCAAGGCATTTTTACAAGATCTCTACTCATTCCTGTTGCAATCCTCTGCTGCTTCCACCTGGTTCACACCTTTCTGAAGGCACAGTACCCCAAACTGGGCTCAGTATTCAGAGGCCTTATCCCACGTGCCCCATAGGAAGAAGTGTGCCTGTCCTCTTTTCCACAGCCTAGTTTACCCCATGACCAGATCCACTTTTGCAGCGTGATACTCACATACCTGTATTTGGGTACAGAGCTGTTCTGACCAAAATAAAGAACCTTTCCCTTTTCTCTATTTTCTTAACCAATTACACAACTGTGTCACCACTATTCCATACTGCAATTCTGTCCCTCTGTTGCCTTGCACTCTTCTCCAGGGGGTATCGATCAAACATGTAATGCAGGCTCTTGTTCAGGACTGAAAGCCTCACTCAAATGATCAAATGTCAGCACAAATCTGCACTCTGGCTCAACACATTCTCATTCTGCCAGTAAGGACCTACAGCTACCCCATGTCTACACCTTCCTGAGCAGATGTGACGCTTCTTACAATAGCTTCATTTTAGACTTCCCGCTTATTTACACCACCACACATCCATCAGAAGACACTATCAAAGGCTGCACCACGTTGACTTAGGGCATTCTGCAGAGCCATACAGGGAACTGCTCTGCAAATCACAGCCAACACCTCAACAAGTGGTGTAAGAACTTCAAGCTGTGAGGAGTTTCATTGCAGAACTGGCATTGGGTGTTTGCTCCACACAGTCACCTTCCAGAGGAGCAGCATAAAGAGCCAATTCCTGTGTTTCCAGAGAAATGTCACCATGCTCATCTCTTCACCCAAGCCCAACAGCCATGACACAGTGAAGCACATCATTCAGATACTATGGAGAACACTTTTTGCCTTAAAGCATATTTTCTATAGAAAGTGTGAAATGATACACATAGGAAGTGTGCAAACAAGATGAATAAATATTATCTAATCCCCGCTGTCTACTTTATAGCCTCTAGTGTTTTAACTATTACAAATGAAAAACTCCGCCTATGGGAGATCCAGAATAAATCCATTTCTATAGTTTCTGGTTTTAATTGTGTAACTTTCCAACTAAAAGCAAAAGGACAGCATTGTTTTGCCAACAAAGATATGCTGCTAATGGAATTACAGAATATGGGCTCAAAGAGATGAAGTTCAGCAAATCATTTCCATAAAGGCAGTTTTCACATGTGCTTTGTTTGTCAAGGCTTTGTTTGCAATGCCTCCAGGAGATCAAGCTAGATTTTATTTCAGACTTCTGAAATTAAACTTTATTAATATATTTCAGGACCGCTTTTGCATCCACATGCCTCACCTACAGCCATCACAAATCACACTAGGCTGAACTGTTCAAGCTGAATTGTTCAAATATGAGTTGAGCAGAAAGGTCCTACTACTTTGATGGATCTGATGAACAACTGTATGTCAAAGCTTATCGGTGTTTTCTGACTATATTGACTGGGTTTAGAAGAAATGATACTTCACCCTAAAGTTTTCCTCCAAATTTGACTTTACAACCATATAAAACTGCCCTGTCAGAAGGACTGCTGAAGCAACCCACAATTAAAAGGACTGGGTGTTTGGAATGAGTATTGTCAGGCAGATTTTACAGTAAGTAGGACTTTTTAATCTTGCTTCCTAAAAAAATTATCAAAACCAGAATGAATACAAACAAATTATAAGAAGCGTTAACCTGTCACACAACAGCACTCAGCAACTTCAAGGCCACACCACCATCTTCAGCATGCACATTCCACGCCAGGAGGAAGAGTCTGCAAACTTCAGCTAAAGAAATCTTCAAACACGAAATAAAACTTCCAGTTCCATAGAAGAGAAGAATAAAGTTCAGCACAGAATATGGCATGAGCACAAAGAAGGAAAATAAATCTCTAACTGATGCCCAATTCTCACTGCCCAGAAAACAGACAGAACAAATTAAAAGCCTAACACTTGAGTTTTCACAATGCTGGTGTGTCTTCTCATTCCCATTACTGCAGGAATTACTTGCTCTCATTTCTTTTTGGACTTTGGAAACTTATGATACGGGTCTGTTCCACAAAACACTCTACTTGCCAATGAAAAGAAGGGCAGAAGTTCCATCCTGACTCCTGTAGGACATGGTATATTGGTTTTGAGCCAATGGATGGTGGTTCCACATCACTGAATTGCAGGGAAATCAAAGGCATCTGGGAGAGCCTGTGACTTCTTTTGATCTCTGTTCTTAAAATCATCAAACATACAGTGGTTGCCTGGAGACTCCTACACAAACTTCTCGATTTGTAAAGAAACAAAGGAGTCTGTATTACTTGTTATCTTTAACCTCCCGTGGCAGCTTCTAGAAATTACCTTAATTCTTTTAGATCATGTGGCAAAGGGTTCATTCCATTAATTCAATTAATGCCTCACACCTTAATGAGGGAAGTTAACTATTCACCATGCTTTTTGTAGCTTGCTGACAATGTGGGGAAGGAAGAAATTAAAAGCCCCGTCTTCAAAAATAACAAACTTGACTAGATGATAGAATACTGCTCATAAATGAGAGAAACAGCTTCCCTTCCATGTAATCCTGAACAGGATTACAGAGGGGCATGCCAAGAACAAGCTTAGTAGCTCAGGACAGAAGCTCCAGACAAGTAACTGTTCTAAAATACTTCAGAAAAAAAGTTGTGCAATATTTAACAAATAGAAGACTATTTTCAAGGGATAACACTTCTAAAATATTCTACGCAATTTGAAATATTTTAATTTCTTCTTTAAACAGTTTGCCGAGTTAATGTTTTAGACATTACCTTAAGAGAGAAACAAAAAATCCCTACTCTCATCTACTTCACAGATATTTCCAGGTGATAAACCTGACAAAGAATATATTAGTGGCCATTAATTCCCACTTGCCATACACTGGCAGAACATCCTTTTTAATTTACAACATTGCAGTTAAGTTCTGATAAGTGTTTTGGATAGGTTGAGGCAGTAGATAACAGAGACTGCTGATAAGAGAATGAAGAGATAAAATAGCATGATTTTCAGAGTGAAGAGGTTGGCAATGTCTCTCTCTCTCTCTCTCACAGCCTTCCCTGTATCCAAGCAGTTATAAATATGGCCTGGCAGGAACGTGGTTGCATAATTACAAATTAACTATGAAGGAATGTGAACCTATAAAAAGAAATGCTACAGACAGGAATTTACATCAAGCATCTTCTGGAGCGAACAATGATCCTGGCTCTTTGATTTACACCAGCTCATCCATAAAAATAAGTTATTATTGTTCATGCTGAGTATGAAGAAGCCACTCATGGAGCCTTGCTTGGGCAGAAGCCAGCACAGGTCTAAGTGGCTCTGCTCAGGCAACCAGGGCACTGGAAAGGGAGGAAGCCCTGAGCACAGATTCATTCCTGACTGCCTTTAGACTATGAGGGCTCTAATAATGTCCATGCAGTGATCACTCTCCCACAGTGCAGGTGCTCTTCAAGCATCTTGCTTAGATGTAGATCAGGTACCTTACACTGAGTCTTCTGCACATGTTCCATTTGTTTTGCTTCTTCCCTTTCCATACCCAGAGAACTTTCAGCTTCAAAGACTCTTTAGTAAATGAAATACCCAGGGACCCAGCGACTGACACTTGAAGGAAAACAGATCCTACGGATGATAAGAGGAGGAAGGCGAAAAGCTTCCTTGTGATAAAGTATTGCTCAGTGGGAACCCTCCTGTTTAAAATTTATTTTCATATTCACAACAATATCACAAGTTTAAATGAAATTTCATGTAAAACTCCTAAGTTCTGTATGTTCACAGCATATAGAATCCCCAAATATTTTCTAAATACTAACAATCACTCAAATCCTAACAGTGGAAAAGAAAAGGCTTTGGCCTTCCCTGAATACTCTTCTTACTTCTTTGAAGACAAAGACTGTAGGAGAGACAGAGTGAGACTGACACTACATGCATTACATGGCTACACAGAGGTCTCTCAGGAGAGAGATACTCCTCTCTCAGCCTCCCAAAGCAGCCAGGCACACAGCTGTCATCACTATAAACTGAGCTGGACATTTATGTTTGCCTCCTGTAACCATCTGCAGTCATAAATGAACTGATGCTCCACCTGCTGGAAAGAACTACACGAGCTCCAGAATTCAGAGAGCTCTTCCTATGGGAAACATGCAATCCTTTAAGCCTCAAAACACCGTCCCTTGCCAGCAGACAAAAAAATTAGCCAAGGATTTAGCTTGTCTAAGATTCTATTCCCTAAACTAAGAACTTTGTGCAGCTCTTCTGATGCCTCTCAAAGCTTTTGACTTCATAGGATAAACAACAAGCAGACAATTGTGACTCTGTGCACAAATCACTTTCTAGCAATTAAAATTGCAGGCTTAGATTGGATATTAGGAAGAAATTCTGCCCTGTGAGGGGGATGAAGCCCTGTGAGTGTGATAATGCTGTGGATGTCCCCTCCTTGAAGTGTTCAAGGACAGGTTGGAAAGGGCAGAAAAGTATGAAAAGAATAAAAAAAACAATTCAACAGTGTAAAACATCTGCTGAAGGTTGTCAGAGTGAAAAACTACACCTACAGCAGGGTAAAACAGGAATCAGAAAGAAGCCTAAAGCCTCGGGGTAGACATGCATCTGGCAAGATCAAAGTCAGACAGCTCACACCACACTCTTACAACTGAAGTTCTTCTATGAATTATGTTATGATTTATGGTGGACTTTGTTTCATGATTTACAAAGTGTTTCTTTAAACTCAAACACAGATGCATCAGATACATGTATAATGATTCTTGGAAGAAATCTCACACTGACCCTAGGGCAGCCTGAGCCACTTGAGCTGGTCAGTCTGTCTCTACCACATAAATCACAACTGGAGGGGCAGGTCCGGTCTCTGCTCTCTGTGACCAGGACAGGACCCGAGGGGATGGCTGGAGCTGTGTTAGGGGAGGGTTGGGGTGAAAATCAGAGAAAGGTTCTTCCCCCAGAGGATGATGGGCACTGAACAGGCCCCCCACGGCAGTGGACACAGCCCCAAGGCTGCCAGAGCTCAGGGAGCGTTTGGACAATGGGACAGGGACAGGGTGGGATTGTTGGGATGTCTGTGCAGGGCCTGGAGTTGGACTCGACCATCCTTGTGGATCTGGTCCTACTCAGGATATGCTATGGTTCTGTGATTCTGAAGTTCTGAAAATAATAAACATATACACAACACAGAACATTAGTATGACAGCTAACAAGCATCTCCAATCCAAAAGAAGCCAATAATGTCAGAACCATCCCTGCTGAACTGGGATTTGCAAGGAAGGTGAGAATGCTGCTCTGACTGGTGGGAGCTGATTGCTTTCCACGTCACTAAAGCCAAGTACTTGAGAGTGCAGAAGAAGAACCTCTTCCCTCCCTAAAACAGAACACGTTTAAGTAAATAACCATTGTTTTATTTTGTCTATTTTGTGTTTTGTGTTGCTGGGGAGAAGCTGAATAATATTTTCAGATACATCTCAATAACCATAGAAGCTGTAATTTCTGAGAGATTGTTTTCTTATCTAACTACAACTTCTAGAGGACAGCACCAAGGAATTTGCTTTGTTGGAGTTCAGCTCAGCAACAAAAACAGCAAAAGATTCAGTAATGCCCAAAGGGAAAATTGCAGACAGTTCAGATCTGAATTTTGTGATGTTTGACAGCATTTAATGAGTGATAATGAGCAACACTTGAGATCATACAGAAATTACTAATAGTCAAGATATCAAAAACCACCTTATGATTTAGTCCAGAGAAGTTTTTTAATCATAGATAACTGCATCTCAGAACACTCCCTGCCTTGCCTGACAATCCACACACACACAGCAGTGCACCATTTACTGAGCTCATCTCCGCTGGAAAACTCACATCACCTCTAGCACAGAAGGGCAAGCAAGAAGAGAGCTGCTTATTTTCTCATTCATGAGCAGCTTCAGGGAAATAAAGGTAGCTAAGAGACTTATTCCTCCATATCCTATTTCCAACAGGCAAAGGAAGGTCACTGTGACTGAGACCCCTGCAGTGCTGTGTCCAGCTCTGGGGCTCCAACATCAGAAGGATGTGGAGTTGTTGGAGTGAGTCCAGAAGAGGCCATGGAGATGCCATAAGGACTGCGGCACCACTGTTCTGGAGTCAGGCTGGGAGAGATGGGGGTGTCCACTTGGAGAAGAGAAGGCTCTGGGAGACCTCAGAACTCTTTTCAGTACGTAAAGGGACTCCAAGAGAGCAGGAGAGGGACTTGGGACTAGGGAGAATGGTTTAAGATGAAGGATGGTAGGTTTGTAAGAGCTATTAGGAAGAAATTATCCACTGTAAGGGTGGGGAGGCCCTGGCACAAGTTGGGCAGAGAAACTGTGNATAAAGGTAGCTAAGAGACTTATTCCTCCATATCCTATTTCCAACAGGCAAAGGAAGGTCACTGTGACTGAGACCCCTGCAGTGCTGTGTCCAGCTCTGGGGCTCCAACATCAGAAGGATGTGGAGTTGTTGGAGTGAGTCCAGAAGAGGCCATGGAGATGCCATAAGGACTGCGGCACCACTGTTCTGGAGTCAGGCTGGGAGAGATGGGGGTGTCCACTTGGAGAAGAGAAGGCTCTGGGAGACCTCAGAACTCTTTTCAGTACGTAAAGGGACTCCAAGAGAGCAGGAGAGGGACTTGGGACTAGGGAGAATGGTTTAAGATGAAGGATGGTAGGTTTGTAAGAGCTATTAGGAAGAAATTATCCACTGTAAGGGTGGGGAGGCCCTGGCACAAGTTGGGCAGAGAAACTGTGGCTGCCCCACCCTTGGAAGTGTTCAAGGTCAGGTTGGACGGGGTTTGGAGCAACCTGGGCTGGCGGAAGGTGTCACTGCCCATGGCAGGGGGTGGAATTGGATGTTCCCCAAGGTTCCTCGCCACTCAAACCATTCTGTGATTCTCTGATCTGCAAAGGACCGAATGAAGTGGTAGAAAGGCCTAAGACACTCAATGACTTTTCCTAATGTGAAAAAAAAGGTGTAAAAGCAACACAACAGAACACAAGCAAAGTTTCTATTCCTTATTTAAAAATAAGCAAAACACTCTTTAAAGAGCATTAAAACTGTCAAAATGAGAGATGAAAACTTGGAAACACCCAAATTAACAATGCTGCTGTAAGAATGATCACTAAACATGTAAATCTACATTTCCTGAAGATCATACTCACTTTAACTATCAGAAAAAAGGGGGAAGGGAACAAACTGAAAAAAAGACACCAAAGGTGCAATGTTCTAGTTAAGAGTAGCCAGGATCAGTTTGCCACTGGGTGGGGGTGTATTCTAAACACTCTGTGCCATTTTTCTCATGAACTGCTCACCATGGCCCATTGGTAGCAGCTGCCCAGGGCACACCCCACCCCTCAGGGTACAAGTTGGATGTTTGGGAACTTCTGTGGGATAAGGAAGTTTTCCTGTTTTCACACCTACGACTCAGGTGTGAGAACTCCCCTCCAGGAGCCACTGGCACCTTCACCCCCACCTGAGGGGCCTTGTCTGCTCAGGGGCCATCAGGGATGCCAAAAATATGCCAGGATTGACCTCCCAGAGTAAATCACCCCTTGGGAAACTCCCCACCCTGGGGGAGGGACTGGGCGTTCCCATCTGAGCCCAAGCAGAGATAAGCTTGGGGTTTTGGGACTGGGATCTCTCATCAGACCCAGAGGAGGAGCAGAGCCTCGACTGGGCTGAGACTGCCCCCAGACTGCAACCATCATTGTCACCAGCAGGTTTCTTCCTTTCTTCTTACTTTGAACTCAGGGGGGCCACGTGGTACTCAGCACAGGGGTTGGTGAGCTCCATTCTGTTCGTGCCCCGCAGTGCTGGGCCGTACATCTGGATTTGTGGCATAGACGAATTTTCCTTCTGTATCAGTGTGTTTTGTGATCTTTTCATTAAATTGTGATTCTGACTTGCAATCCCATTCTGAGTTGGATTCATTTCTCCTGCTGGTTTAACTCTAAACCAGCACCTGAACAAGCAAGAAAACCTCGACAAGGCCCGCAGAAACGTAAGGGGACCAGCAGCACCACACGCTTTGCTTTAAAACCCCCCACTCCAAGAAGATTCTCACCACCCCTTCCTCTCCTGCAGCACCCTGCTGCTTCAGGATACCTCTTAACACTCCCTGAACCTTCACCACCCTCTGTGCCCACAGCGGAGCCCACACACGACTCCACCAAGAACCACCCGAGCCTTACCTGGTTGGGTCTTACTGGGATGCTGCTGCTGCTGCTGCTGCCCAGCCGCTCCCTGCTGCGGGGGAGGACTGGCGGCCGCTGGCGCCGTGCCGGTGCCGCTCAGCGTGCCGGTGCCGCTCAGCGTGCCGGTGGGCAGTGGCTGCCCCCGCTTTAGGAGCTGCTTCTGTTCCTGCTGGCGGAAGCGGGGAGGCACCTCTCGGGGCAGGTAGCGGGACGCCGCCGGCTGCTGCCCGTTGGCAGGCGCGCGCTTGCCATTGCTGCTGCTGCTGCTGCTGGGAATAGTGCTGGTGGAAGGACTGGTACCGGGACCGGCAGGTTGGGGCTGGCTTAAACTGGTCTTAATAGGTTCTGGCACTGCATGGGAAAAAAACCCAAAACAAACAAACAAACAAAATTGATAATAATTGGGTTAATATCGAAGAGGTTGTGGTGGGGTTTTTTTGCATGAATATGAAAACGGATAATGTTTTTCAGTCTCGAAACAGAAGTTGGCAAAATGTGTTTTCTGCTTAAGGAAAATGTTGGCTGGGTCAGTATTTGAATTTTTTATTCCTTACGGCAACAGATCTGCTGTATACCTTAAAAGACAGGAGGGAGGATGAGAGAGAGCTGTGACAGTTCAGTATGGAATAGAAGGCTCAGTTAAGCTGCACCCATCTGGAGCCCCCACTGCCTTCTCAGGTCAGCAGTTTTGGATGCAAGTTTGTCAACATTAACATCAAATCCCAAAGTCTTTAGCCATGAAAACAAACATTTTCAGTTCCTAACGAGCTCCCAAAAACTAGTTACAATACCTGATACACCAGCTTATTCAGCACTCATGCAAACTTTGTGTTTCTTGAGGTCTTTATTCAAACCTTCACATCAAGCACTTCAGGACACCCCAGGGGTACCTCTGCTATGCCCCACACTAACCCTGCCTGCAATAAGCCAGCCAGACCACCTGGAAAACCAACCAAGTTCCACAAGAGCAGCAGTGAGCAGGCACAAGGGAGTGCAGAGGGTGGCCAAAGCAAGCAGGGACTTGGCCAAGCAAAAAGATGCCAGGTTGGACAGAATCATCTACAATTTGCTTCTCCAAGATTTTTATTTTTAGAAGCCTAAACAGTTTCACCTATGCTTTCATCTGTGACAAAAAAAAAGGAACTTTGAACATTAAAAAAAATAAATTGAAGTACCAGTAACACCTGAAGAACAGAAAATAAACCTTCTCTGCCTTCACAAAACATGCCCCCAGCTTTGGAAACAAACAGTTTGTCCTCACTCTGACAATTAAAAAAAAAGTAGATTGAGTCATGGAATGCAGAATAATTATTTTCAAATATCAAATCTGCATATTCAAAATGGATGTGAAAATTATTTTGTTTCCACAATATAAATAAATCTGTTGTCCACATGATAGAAATTATTATTTAATTTTAATGTGTTGGGTTTTTTTAACTCCTACTCCTATTACAGAGATGTAAACATTTATCTACTACTTGTATTATCATTACAAAGGCACAAACATTTACAAACAGAGAGATTTGAAGCACTCAGTACTGCTGCAAAGGCAGAGGCTGCGAGTCCTTTACCACAAGATTCGCCAAGAGCACTCCAGACACAGGCAGATCAACCAAAAATAACGCACATTCCTGCCAGGAAGGTTCTCCAGCTCAGCTGCCAGAGCAGGCACACAAACCCTTGTGCCAGCAGACAAGAGGGAATGCCAGGGGAGAGGAGAGAAAGGACAAGAGAAGGGAAACCAGGAGCTGGCACAATGCCAGCAGAGTCGGGATTTGTCTGGCCCTGAGATTTCATAAGGAATAGCAATTAATTGGAAACATATTTCAGAGAGCAAGGCAGGCTGCTTTTTAAAAAGCATTCTACTCTCAGTGCTGTGCCTATATAAATCACATCTGATACTTCCAAATAGGTGTGCATATATAGATATATAAACCCCTATCACTAACACAAGCCATAGAATACACACCACTTTTCAATGTAAATTAACAAAGCTGTTCCATTACAAAGGTGTGGTCAGAGAAACCCAATTTCACTGTTATAATGTTTCCCTCTATATATTCGAATCACAGATGAGAGAAAAGAACAAAGAAAATCAAAATATCACTATATTTTAGAATCAAAATATTTCCGCATATTCATGTTACTGTTTTTCTCTAATCAACAAAGTATTTTTTGTACATCAAAAATCTCTTTAAGAGTAGTTAAATGAAAGCTCTTGCAAGAATACTGTGTCTGCAAATCATGGCAGCTGGAAAATAACCATTTAATTATACCACTGACAGGGAATAAAGCAAAAAGAGTGAACAACATCACAGTAATGGGCTTGAGCTCCAAATTCCAGCTTTGCACCAGGCTAGAATTTAGACTTCAAATACAGCAACAATATTTGGAGAAATTATATTACAATGTGACTGTATTCTAAAGTCATCCTCAACAATGTCAGAACAGCAGTTTTCACTCGACATGCACTGTGAGAAATACCAACTGTTCAGAGGGTCTACCCTGGATGTCTTGTGTGATATTCACTATACCAGCACCTTCATAAACCCTCTGGCCATTCTCCCTGCTGAAAGGGAGGGTAGCTGGCCCTGGCAGAACACACAGTGCACAAAGACTCGGTATTTCAGCTCACTGCAGGGCACAAGAGCAGAGCAAAGGGAATCCCTCCTGGGCACTGCCTTGGTCACAGAGCTGCCCCAGCACTGATGCTCTGGGAGCTCGGAGTTTAATCAGCCCCAAGGGCCGAGCTGCCAATCCACAGAGAGCCCTTCCCAGCCCCGGAGGAGCCGCCTGTCCACCCTTTCACCTGAAAGTAATCCACTGTCACAGCTCATGGCATGTGGGCAGCTGTTGGGAATCCAGGAATTAAGACAGAGCCTCTTTATAGCTACATTTGCCTGAACGCTAAAAATGTTGTTTGAAATGTATGGGGGGAAGGATTTAATGCTCAGTGATTTTCATAACTAGCACGTGATTAAAGAACTAAAGCAAAAAAACCATTTAAGTAGAAAGGCTCTTGCAAAAACACAATTACAGGCATAAAACAAAAGCCTTGAGATGGCTTGCTCCTAAGATGTTTGTGATGGGTATCTGCTTACTCTCTGTTCCGAGCTGTACATACACTAAACAATGAGCTTGCTTGTAATAATTATCAGTACTTAATGGTATCTAAACTTCTTAATCCAATTTTACCCAAACAAATCCAATAATTACTCCACATGCTTTTTGATGATTACAATCTCGGGAATCCCAACTGCATAAAAAAGTGTTACGAGCAATTGTAGGTGGATTTTATTAATATAATGAATAGGATCAGTCTAACAGATTTCAATTACAACAATAGCTTTTAAGTACATTTCTATGACATAAGGAAAGAACATGCATAAATGAAAGAAACTGGTTAAGCCACATAATACTGATTTATGGCAGCTTTTTCCTTTCATTCACCTCATTAACATTTCTCTATATTTCAGAATCCCCGACTCCAGCCCTATAAAACTTGCATTTCTAAAGCCTTCCAGGACCAGACATTCCAGAAGAGAAACAGTTAAACCCAGAAAGGCATTCTTGGCTGCTACTGTGACAGGATTTATTTACAGCTTCTATTAAACACAGCAGCTCCATTACAAAGTGCTGGATGTGAGGAGAATTTTTGATTATACAATGCCAATGCCTCACTGCGTTAAACATATCATGCCAGTGTATTATTTTTTTTCCTTCAGCAATTCGTTCAGGTCATTGTTTGATGGGTTTATGAATTCATTACAGGAAACAGATGGATCCCATAATTCAGAGCTATTCTCCCAGCCAATCATAGGGGCAATTTTTTTCCTCGTCTTGCTCCCCCCTCCAAATCAGCCTTAATTAAGCCACTTCCTCCATGGCCAATTCCCTGCACATACACACTGCAGACACAACCACTGCTGCTTGAAGCACCCTGCACATGAAAATATTCAAAATAAAGCTGCACAGGAGGACACTCACCCAGACACCCCCTCGGAGGTCACACAGAGCACCAGGAACTTACCCGGGGCGGGTGAAGGCAGCCCCAAAATACAGGATTAGAGTGGGCAAAAAGGGACGTCCTCATTAGTAACAAATCCGTTCTTATTTGCTGACAAAAGTCTCCTTTGGAAAAAAAAATTGTTGTCCCCCCCACAATCTACTTTCAAAGGCTGAATTTTCACTTAACAAATTACCTCCTTTGTCTCCTAAGCGCTGGGATTTGTTATCCACAGTGACATCTACTGGCAACAGCAAAGGTGCTCAGGAGCTGTTGCATAAAAACTGCCTTCAGTGGTTTCATACAAAAACGGGCACTTTTCTGCCTGGATTGCCCCTTCCCCTGAGCTCACAAACTTCTCCTGAGAAAAACCTGCAGAAAAGTTACAGTCCAAAGCCAAGAGAAATCCAAAATTCATGTTCCACAGTATTCACTACGGCCTTTCTAATGCAACCAGAAGCTGTTGTTCAACATCAAAAACCACATTCAGGGATAAAAGTAAAAATACATGTGTTACTGTGGCTTTGAAGCTTTTTCATCATTTATTTAAAGAAAGGACTCAACACTATACCAATTCCTGACAATATCATTTATCCACTACCCTGAACAAATAAAGTCTTTGAACAAATACAGTCTTTTCCTGGTTTAACTTCTTTTCTCCCCTCCGAGTCCCAACTGACCACAGTGCACCTTCTTCTGCTTCCTCTTCCAGACCTTTCCTCTCCACTTCCGTCTCTTGACTTCTGCAACATTTCCTTCCTTCTTCCTTTGCCTTTCAACATCACAGTCCTAAAACCTCTTCTATAACCCACTTCTCCTGACAGACTGCTCACTTCTACCAACTTGGACCTTCTACACAGAACTTGAATTTTGTTTTTTGCCAGGAAATTTGAAGTCAGAGTAGGAATTAATGGGAAGCTACAGAGTTCATAGAAAACCTCTAAATCAATTATTAGGATTTCTCAACCATCTGGCTTTATGCAAAGGTTTGAAAAAGAGAAACATCTACCACCCTCCTCTATTTTGACTCTAGAGTAGTATATCCACAAATCCAGCTGACCCCGACTCCTACCCTGACACTCATTTGTTCCTCCCTGCCCTCAGACCTCCTCATCTCCTTCAGTTCAAACAAGTTCTACCTGTTTTCTCACATTTCCCACCTGTGTCCCACCACTGAAAGCTCTCTCTAGGTAACTTAACTATGTGTGTTGGGGTGGGGGTGGGCAGGAGAGAAAAAGGGAAAAGATACAAAGGGAAAAAATACAAAGGAAGAGGAGGAAATAATTTGCTCCATCCCACAGTGAATAAGACAAGACTTGCTGGGTTTAAACAGCAGTCAGGGAGATTTAGATTTACATTTCTAACAATAAGGATGATTAAGGCTTATCTACAGACATGATATAGGTTTGGTGATCTTGTCTCAGGGCAAAAGGATGAAACAGATGACCCCTGAAGAACCTTAAGAGTATAATTTTCTACCATCCTACGTGTAAAATGGAGCTCCAAATCCATCTTGCTCAGTTCTCCCACCTCCCTCAGCTACAACAGAGATCATTTTTCTCTCAGGTTGGCAGTCCCAGCACTCCTTTCAGCTTTGGCTGCTTTCTAAATAAGTTTCAGCTGTGGTCCTTCTTCACCAGCCCCACTTGTCCAGACCCTCCCCATTCTGCTCCTGATTAATGTCAGGCTGGAATTGTACGAATCCTGAGTGACACTTCATCCCTCCACCACAGCAGTGATCCCTCTGTGTGAGCCCAGCACAGCCCACCCTGCAGCACAACTTCTGGGTCCCAAACACTCCGGGCCCCATCCCACTGACACAACTCTGCATTCACAGATTTAGTTTTTCTCTTAAGAGCTGGAGAAGCTCCTAATAAAAATGTAGATCCCTGCATCCCTCAGAGCTCAGACAGGAGATTTTGTTTCCCCTTCTGGAACTGCATCTACATTTTTTGTCTTTCAGATCTGTCAGCAGAGAGGGTGACAAACACTTAGACACACAAAACCTGTTCATGTACTTTTAAAAGTTTTCTTCAATCCCATTTCACATTTTTCAGCTTGGTTCCACATGTAGCAGTCTTGTGAGGAATACATACACTTTTAACAGCTTTAATATTTTCCTCCACTGATTATAGCACTGATCCTAGCACTGATTATAATTTTAATTTTAAATCCACAATTAATTAGCTGTGCCATTAAAAATGGTACAGCTAATTAGGTTGATAGGTTGTCATCAACAATAGATTGATAAACCAAAGCAAATATGATGCTCTTCCACTGCAAGCCGAGCTCTCTCATGTTTATTGAAGGCTCTGAGTGCACACACATGGGGTTTGGCATCATCTAACTGATGAACAGAAATTGGACCATGTACATCAGGCCTCAAACTCCAAGGAGTGAGGGTCTGGGCAGTGGAACAGTTGAAGCACCAGAGCTACATTCCCCTTCAGGAGAGCACTGACAACAGATGGCAACCTTCAAGACTGAACAATTCATCTGTTTGCTTTCCAGGGGCAGTTCTCCCATTTGCGGGCAAAGTGAAGGCACGTTTATGGATTCGTGTCACTCCAATACCAGCGTTAATCATGCTCCTCTCTCCACACACAAATACACACCCCTCATAAAGCAGCAAATAAATAAATGAACACATCTCTCTAAGCTGCTCCCTAAACCACATCTGTCCTGAAGCCTCTGACATCTCAGGGCAGGAGCATTTCCTTTAACATGTCATCACACCTTTAACTTTGAGCTCAGACTCCTGTAAGCTCAATTCTCACCTCCAGAGCACAACATTAGAAAGCAAACCTGTCTATTATAAAAGGAAAATAATGAAACTATTAGAAGTTTTTAATCAGTCATATTAATAACATTAAGAAACAACAGCATTAAGAACTGTCTAAAAAGGAGAGGAGGGAGATAAGAGTCATTGCTGAGACAAATTAGTTTGTGCAGGAAATTACCACTGTAAAATTTAAGTTAAGAGGGCAGCTCTGAATGAAAAGAGAGATTCTCAGCCAGCACTTAGAAATGTCTGCAGAGTATTTTCAGGTTTCTGATATAAGACTTTCCTGTAAAGAGTGTTCAGGCCTCTTCAGAGACAGAGCATTCACATCTTGTATTCCTTCCCAGAGTATTCAGAAGCATCTGAACTCCAGCTAATTTTATAGAGAGACACTACAGAAACAAATTCAGTTCTATCCCTCCAACAGGACATGAGAGCCTCACCAGTACAATCCCAACAATTCAGTAGCACAGTAAAGGGCCACAGAATTTTACATGTCAGGAGCCAGTCATGGGCAGGTGCTCCCTCCTCCACCCCTGCTCTCACCCTCCAAACCCCTCCCCAGTGCTGCTCCAGGCAATGTAACCCCATCAGCACATACACAATAAAGGAGTCAGAGAAGACAGGAAACAGCTTTAAGTTAAATTACACAAAACCAACACTACCATCATCTCAAGTACTAGTGGGAAAATTCAAGCATATAATAACAGATTAAATAACTTCATACAGAGTCACAGAAGAAATCTGGGCAGAACCAGGAACCGAATCCTTCCATTTTAAGATCACCATGTGTGTTTAATCTCATTAGATGTTTTACACAGTTTTCATATGAAAAGTATTTAAAAAAAAAAAAATCCAACAAATTTACAGATGGTACAGCCATCACACCTGGTAAGTTCCTTTTCTCCTCTTTCCACAGACCACTTACAGGCATGGACTGCACAGTAAATATTCTTTACAGCATAGATCGAGTCATTTAACCACACCAACAGGTAAATATGAAAATTCACATGATGTACATAAATAACTAAAAATGAGGATTATCTCAGTATTTGTTTGTTTACTGTACATAAGAGCCTGGAATTTCCTTCACACCTTTAACAGTGATGGATCTACAAGTCCATAGTCAGGGCTTGAAGAGAGTTAATCACAGCATAAATAAATGCTTCCAATTTGAAATATCATCCAAAAGTAGAGATCCCTTACACAGCCATCGTTTCTGCCTTGGATTGTTTCTACAGGAATCTACTCAGCAGTGGCACACAGGTCACATCACAATTGGAGTGTGTGCTGTCCCCCTGGTCCCTGCATGCCAGGTAGATGGTCCTGAGGATTCAGGGTGCCCCAGGGTGCAGTCAGTGCTGCCATCCCACCCAGGACAACTGGGAATACTAAGCATCCATGCCACATCAGGTACTCTTTTTCCACTTTGACATTTCCACTAAAAAAATAAGGACCCCAGAGGGTTCTTTTGAATCCCTGGAAATTGCCAGTGTGTATTTATGGCTCACTATCTCAACATGTGGATAGAGGGATCAACATATCCAGGACATATCTGACCCAGTGGGTGTGCAGGAAACCTGCACGTGTGCCTGGGATCAATGCCCTGGGAATGCCCCAGGCCTGGAGAGTGGACACACACCATCCTGCCACACTGGGTCCAGCAGCCTGGACACATCAGTCACTACACATACACACCTTTTCCTCCTGCAAGCCAGAAATACAGTTTTTCCAGTTATTTCATTGCTGTTCTGGGGCAGGTGTGGGGTGAGTGGGCTGTGATTTAACCCCTTTCAGACACACCTATGGAAGCACAGTGTCAACCTCTTACAGATGGCAAGTCTGCTGGTGGGATATGAAGTGAAATGTTTCCTGACCCTGGCTGTGCTGCTGGAATCATGGCACTGTGCACACATGTCACACTGACTACAGTCCTGTGTAAATACAAAGCCTCAGCTCTCCTGTTATGTACATTTATTGTGCCAAATGAATATTTTACAAACACCTCTGTAGTTTTGGCATAACCCTACCAGTTCACATTTTATCTCAAAAGAAGACTTAATATGTTTATACTACAGCTCTGAAGATAGTCATCTGAGCCATCATTTTAAAGCACTCAGCACGAAAAACTGAAGCAGAGCCAACAGTGTCCAGCATGGAGCAGCTTCCCCTGCTCCCAGGCACTGTGGATGTAATTCCAAGTTTGAGGTAACATCACCTGGGGAAACTGTGCATGGAGGCTAAACCTGACACCTGGTCTGAGACATCAGTCTAAATCCTTCCTGGGATAACTGAGGATGTGTTCATTTATATGGCTCAGAATTATTTTGAGAATCAATGGATTGAGCAAGTAGGCTCTTAAATATATACAAAACCCCCATAGGGACATGGTTACCACTTTAGGAGACTGTACTTACACAATTTCACAGATTTTCAATCATAAAAACCTGTTTGGGTTCTACATCCCACTTTGGATACAGTTCCTATTTTTGGTAAGACAAGCAGTCCTATGGAAATGTCATTCTTTTGCCTTCAGAAATGAGCAGCTGAGGAAAACCTGAAGCCCAGAATAAAGAACAATCCCTTACTCAGATAAACCAAATGAAATTTAAATTGTACTCTAGAGATAAAACAAAGTGTTTAATTCTGCACATACATCAGGAGGGGAGGGGGGATACACAGCTTAAAAACTGTATTTCAGTTCTTCTAATATTTCTTCTGAAATCTAAACATGACATTTCATATGCAATAGTGGTTTTCTGAATGAGCTTCCCATTGATGGTCTCTTTTTTGGAAGCTTTTTGTTTTGAACTAAACATCTGCCTGACAGCCAAACCTGCAGAATCTAAAGCAAACGCTTCATTTCAGATTCAACACCAAATCTGAAGCAAATTCTTCATTAATTCAGCTGAAGCTGAACAGACTTTTTATGTCTCCAGCACCATCATGAATTAATGCCACACAAGAAAAACAGAATTTAAATTATTCTGAAACAGGAAGAAAGCAGTTCTAGCAGCTCACAGACCTTCTCCTGGTCTGACTCTTCAGGAATACTTCCTAAATGAAACCAATCTGATGGGGGTTCAGCAATCATTTTGGTGCAGCTGAGACAAAACCAAGGCAGACCAAACAAGAGAGTTCAGCCTGCTGAGCACAGCAGGGTGAGCAGGACAGGGGCATTCCCGAGGAAGCTCTTCCCAAGATTCCAGCAGCTGCCTGTGCTTCCAGCAGGGTGTCAGGAGGGGTTGTTGTGGCAGTGACAGCTCTGCTGATGGGGCTGTCACCATAGCAACTTTCACCAAGAACTCACAATGCACCCAAACGAACTCTGAGCTAAATTAACTTATTGCATGTCACCAGTGAGAAATGACTGTTCAGAGGTAATTTTCTGTACTAATATGTAATAGAGTTAACTCTCTAAATTGAATTAAATTAATTAAATGCCACTCCCAGTAAATCAGATTCTATTACATGAATGTTAAAAGAAATTAAACATGTTTTAATAAAGATTACTAATAATAACTTAATATTATTACTTCATTTTAATTCAAAAATTCTGCTCAGTTTATTTTAGACACATGTCTGCCCCTCACTAGGAAGGAATACCTAATTACTCCACATGCATTGCACACAGTTACTTCATAGGAATGTGCTTAGATTTAACTAAAAGAAGTAACACCAGCTTGGTTTAATATGTGATATTAAGATTCCCACACCTTCCATGACTCTGTCCACTTTCCAAAGAGTTTTACTTTTGCTTTTTGCAGAAAAAAAAAAAAAGAAAAACATTTTAAAGGAAGTCCAATTGCAAACAAAGAGGAAAACACCATGACTGTCTAGGCAGGGTTCAATAAAAAGAACTCTTCAGTGGTTTTACAGATCTACTAACAAAATATTATTAAGTTTAATTTTTTAAAAGTGGTTTCTTGCAGGTTGGAGTAGGATAGTCAGGGGAGGTAAATCCAAGATGCTCCTACTTCCTCATGTAAATAAAAAGTTATATTGCCAGTTGTTAATGCTGTCCCCATGATCCTGACTTTTATTACAGACTCACCAAGACACTTCAGGCAAAAAAGGGCCCAATTTAACATGCACCACTTTCCAGAAATACAAACCACATTATTTGTTTTGTTTTCAGAAGGAAGCTCGGTTTGTGCTGAGCAGGCAGCTGGTGACAGCAGAGGGAGCACATGGCACTGGCACATCAGCACTGGCCACAGGGATGGATGGCAGTGATGTCAGGTCTCTGAAACATCCAGAGGAAAAGCAGCACTTCCATTAAAATAACACGGTAAAGAAGGATTAAAACATTCTCTGAACCTCAAGCAAATGTAAAAAAACAAGGGTGCATTAACACAGAGACAAGCCCAGGGGTGGAGCAATCTGAGCCTCAGCATCCCAGATACATCCCAGCTATCAGTGAATGGGATTAGGGATTTAAGTGTTCATTGCTACTGTGCATTTAAATTATTATCTAGAGATACTAAGTTAGAATTAGTTGGGGTTTTTTGTGTTTGTTTTTTTGGCTTTTTTTGTTTGTTTTGTTTTGGGGTTTTTTTTGTTTTTTTTGGGTTTTTTTAGAGTCTTAGTAGCCACAATAAGGCACCAAACCATGAACTCTTCCAAGGACCTTTTCTGGGAAGGAAGAGCTAAACAACCGAGGCGGCTGAATATTATCTCCCATTTCATGTCCCACAGTGACCAATGGACAAGATTAGAAATAACTATACAACATAGAAAAATAATTATTACTTTTGGAAGTTGGCAGCAAGACATGGAAGCTGCAGCATAACATGAATGATGATGGAGCCTATGTCAGAGATGTGGCATTGAACACATTATTTTCTTCCTGCTTCCCTCTGAAGACTTTTCCTTTTGAAGAAAAAGTCACTCCTCAGATGCCTGATATTCATATGTACACCAGAGAAGAGTGACCAATGAAGCAGGACAGGACAGTCTGTCACCTCCAGCAGTGCAGGAAACACTCTCATGGTTTGTCAATCAGGCCTAAAAAACTGCAGTAAAAACTGTTGGCAAAATAAAGTAATACAGTTAAACATGGACTTCAAAGGACAACCAGCAGAGGGGAAAAGGTCAGTGATCAAATGGGAGAAACGGGGAGAGTGTGAAGAAGAAACTCATTATCCAAATTATGTCTTTACAGAATGAAAGAAGCTATCTGAACCTTGGGAACTTCTTAAAGCAAACTGAGTTCAGGGACAAGTAACTGAGGGAGAAGCAGCAGCAGCAATGCTATGAACAGCCTGGATTACAGAGCCGTGCAACAGGGTGAGCTTGAAAGGCAGAGAATAACCTTTGGTTTTACTTGTGAGCAGCAGCAGATTATCCTTACACAGGTTAATCCAAGTTATTTAATAATCCTCCAATTTGCATGCTAGTTTTGGCTGGGATGGAGTTAATTTTTGTCACAGTAGCTGGTATGGGGCTGAGCTTTGGATCTGTGCTGGAAACAGTGCTGATAGCCCAGGTGTTTTCATTATTGCTGGGCAGCACTCACAGAGCACCACGGCCTCTCCTGCTCCTCACCCCACAGCCAGGAGGACAGGGGGGCACGAGGAGCTGGGAGAGGACACAGCCAGGACAGCTGCCCCCAGGGATATTCCATACCAGATGGCATCATGCTCAGCATATAAAGCTGAGGCAGAAGGAGAAAGAGGGGGCTCTGTTTCGAGAACAGTGTTTGTTTTCCCAAGTCACTGTTAGGTGTGATGGAGTCCTGCTGTCCTGGGGATGGCTGAAAACCTGGGAAGTGGGGAATGAATTCCTTGTTTTTCTCTGCCTGTGTGTGTGACTTTTGCTCTACTTAAACTGTCTTTATTTCAGCCCACGAGTTTTCTCACTTTTACTCTTCCAATTCCCTCCACATCCCACCAGGGGAGGTGAACAAGTGGCTGTGTGGGGCTGGGCTGCTGCTGGGGTTAAACCACAACATACAGATACTGCATTTGGAAAGTAATTCTGGACTAACTGGAAGGTCTTCCAAAGAGGAGAAACTTAAATTGTTATGGTTTGAAAGACAGTTTGAAAGCACTAGCACAAGGGAAAACTGAATGGGCTGTTAAGTTAAAAAAACAGGACACACAAAAAGGCTCCTGCAGAGGAGGGGAAATCTGCCCTCCACATCCTGGGCAAAGCAGCCAAGAAGGAAGGGGCTTCAGTTACAGGACTGACTGCTTATGCTGAGAAAATTACTTTCCAACAATAATCAAAACATCTTTCAAGAACATTTGTTGGGCTTGTCAGAGGGGAGAGAAGATTAAGACAATCTCTTCTTGGTCATCTAAAGGGATATATGTAGTCCTATGATAATAAGACCTTGGTGTGGCATTTGAATTTTTAATGGAGTGGAGGTATCCTCAGGTCTGCAGCTTAGTAACAACTCATGTGCTTCAAAGCAGAAGTTCATGAGAGCCTGTCTGGTGTTAGAAAGGTGAAAAGTCTGGCTCCATAAACACTGTTGAAAAAAGGACAGCAACCACAGCCAAATCAGAATTCTGCCAGAAACATGTAGAGCATCCCAAAAACAGGAGGGCAGATCTTCAGGAGACTATGATATGACAAAGAACTACTTCTGTTAATATGGTAAGAGGCATTTGAGAGACTGAATCAGCCTCAGGTTCAGCTGTTCCCCCGGGCACACAGTAATAACAGCTGACATGCTCAGGGCAGCTGAGGAGTGTCCAGAGCATTCAGAGGTGTTGTTAAATGCCAGGCCCCACAAGACAGCTTAGTATGAGCCACTGCTGCCATCCCACAACACCAGGGCAGGATGCCTAAAGGGAGAATCACCTCCTCCCGTGCTGATCTTGGACCTACCATCAGCCCCCTCTCTGGACGCTGCTGCACACTGTGCTGCCTGAGCCAGCTCAGGGATAACCTGAAGGAGCACATGCACAGTGCACACCTGACCAGAGTGTGAGCTGGTTAAGTAGATTTAAGTAGTCCTGTAGGATTTGCAGTGTGGGCTACAACCTTTAAGAACTCAGGAAAAATATTAAAATTACCTAGCAAGGCAGTGAGGTCTGAGTTCTCAGCGGAATGTCAACACCAGATAGTCAAGAGGAGAACACAAGGTCCCTCAGGCCAAAGGCCTCACACACAGTGTAAAAGAATCAAACCCATGTTTTCATTCCCTTTGTTTTCCCAAGATAACCCTTTTCAGCATTTGTACAGTAACCACCCCAGAAGCATGTACTAGTGTTACAGTTCAAAGCTGATTTCATCCTTTCCAAGGAAGGGATCAAGAAACATTAGAAACCCAGCCCATAGATCAAAACAATCATTACCAAAGGGAGCTAATACATTCGCTGATGAACCTCTTCCAGTTTACAGTGTGCAGATCTTATCAACATTATATTTATATGTGCTACAAGCCTCCTCCAGGTAGCAAGATGATAATCTAATAATGGAAAGTGGCCAGCACACTGCAGATAAATCAAAGCTGAGAGGTCATTTTTTCATGGGAAACTGTTGGCTGCCTTCTCTATGAAAAACTAAGTGAGCCAGGCCTTAAGGCAGACAAGACACTGCCTTCATGGATATGTTTCTAAAGGAAGAGTAAAAGTCAACCACAGACCATAGAAACTAAAGAGAGGAGCACACTGATAAGCACATGAGCTGTGCCATTGCAAGAAAACATATCTCAGACTGTTGGGTGGGTAAGAAAGAGATGTGGGGTGGTGCCTGTTATTATCAGTAGATACAGAAGTGGCATATTAAAATGGAAAAATACATCTGGTCTCTAGTACTGGGGCATATGTGCTCTGATGGAAAACAAGTGTCAGACAACATTTTATTTTTAACTGGAAAACAGCCATAAGCAGCCTGAGAGAAGAACACAATAGATGCCAGTGCCTGAGCTGCTGTGATGGCAGAAGTGCAGCAGTTTGATGTTTCACAAACACACTGCCCTGGGGAAGGCCCAGCACTGCAGAAGCAGCACAGCCCTGGGGAGGGAAGTGCCCACTGTGGGCAGATAAAGAACCACCACCCAGTATGCAGTTTGACCTTAACCACCACTGTTAGCACTGTGTAGCTGTGTTAAAATTCCAATTCCAGAATACTCAGTTGTCAACAATTGTATGGCAGTTCTGTTGTTCAGAAAGCAAACTGGGGATTTATCTGAGAGCTCTTCCCACCAAGGGGCACCCTGGCAATTAGGTCGAGATGAGAAAAGCCAAACGGGGTGTTGCCTAATCTGTGCTTACTCTCTCTTCAAAGTATCCTTGTAGAGATAATATCCGAGGCTTGAAATGCATTTGACAAGGGACAATGTAAAGGGAAATCTGATGAAAGCATGTAGTTCTACTGCCTTCAAGCAGGTTATCAACCCTTACAACATTTTAGAGCTTTTGAAAAGTGCTTTTAATTAACTGAGTCTAGTGTTGGAAAGCTCCTATTCTCATCTAGTTTTAAAACTAACTATATGCAGGTCAGGCTGTTGCCATCTGATAAGGCCAGATCATTT
The DNA here is from genome assembly GCA_013399695.1 of Formicarius rufipectus. Classification (NCBI taxonomy): domain Eukaryota; kingdom Metazoa; phylum Chordata; class Aves; order Passeriformes; family Formicariidae; genus Formicarius; species Formicarius rufipectus. The sequence goes on along the minus strand of VXAU01000928.1, from coordinate 432,747 downwards.
CCTAATTGAGGAAACTGAGAACAGGCAAAGCATGTGGAGGACCAGAGCAATATTCTGCCTGTATTTATACTCTAAAAACATGCCAAGATTTGCATCATGGCAAACTGCAACAGACCATCTCTAAGGAGAATAAAAACTACTTGAGGAGGACGACTAGGATCATCTGACTTGAGCTCTTACCTCCTTTTGTATTCCCAGATGAGGAATATATGTAAAGCTCACAAGGTAACCACTGACCAGGGCTGGTGGTGCCCTACTGGACCAGCAGGAAGCAGCAGCAACTGCAGGCTAAGACATCAAAGGACCTCTCTGGGGACAGCTGTCTTGTAAATGCAGCTCAGGAATATCTCTCTTGGGTTCTCTTTATTTTCAAATAACCCTGGAGAATTTTGTTTGTTTTTCTTTGAGAGATGAATGTTTTTCCCCCAAAAACCTGTACTAATTACTTTGGTGCCTCACTGTCTGCAAAGAGCATTTATTTGAAATGTAAAGAATCAAAAGCTTCACAGGACCTACAGAAGACATAAACGTTCAGAACTGCCAGTCCTTGGTTGCAGGGCTCAGAGTGCCCAGCCATGACAAACCCCCTCTCCTGCAAAAAGACTCCAATTCTCAAAGCAAATCTCTAGTTGGACACCTCGAAGTAGCAAACCAGCAAGACCAACACAGACAGTGCTACAACCCCAAAATACAGTTTACCAAACATCCATACACTTACTCATTACCTTAAATTTTCCTCCTTCCCATTGTAATGGCAATGTTGAAGATACTTATAATGTTGCTTACACTTGTGAGAGCAAAAAGCCTATTAAATACCACTGAACTACTGCCACCACCAGAAACTCCATGCCTTGTCACAGCCATCCCCACAACTGAAAAAGATAGCAGCAAAGTTTTTTCCTGTATTAGTTAACTCCAAGCCCCCCAGCTCATCCTTCTTGCTTTGTCTCCTTGACTATGCAAATTGCTCCTCCTGTCTGCTGTAATCTTTTGCATTTTCTACTCCTTTCCACCCAGTATTATGGCACAGAGTCACAAATTACCTCCATACTCTCCTCTTTGTGGGCTGTAAAATGGTAATTACTCCCCTATCAGAGAAGTGATATCTCAGTCAGTTTTATGAACAAATTCATGTTTGTTTAAAGATACTTGTAATAGCAAAACATCACCATGATAACGTTTATCAAAAAGAAAACATTTTTGTGCTACAAAGCCTTAATGTATGGCCACAGGTTATCATTAAGTTATCAAGTGACTGCATATTAAGATCTAATTGAAGAACTTATTGCAGTGCTCCCCCTCCTTCTGCAATGATGATTTATGGCACATTTTGTCACTACAATGTGCAGCAGTTCAGTACAAACACAGCACTTAACTAACAAGATGGCAGAGGCAGATATTCAAGCAAAAGCTATAAATACTCAAATGAGTCAGAGGTTGTAAATCGGTTGTAAATCATACCTGATTTGTAGGCTGGAACACATTTTCTAATCTTAGGGGAAAAGCCTCGGCTGGTTCCTACAATAATATGACACAAACCAGAAAAACTCAAGACTTTTCTTTCTGAAAAAGACTGATTGCGTTACACACATAATCCTACTTAAAATACCAATGAGATCCTTTAAATAAAGTTTCATTTTCCCTTATTTCCTATGGAACTGCCATTAAACATCAGTAACATCTACCACAGCCAGAGACAGCACATTAGCAGTGCACACAAACTGCATTTCTGCATGAGCAGAATGGAGGTTACAGGAAGATGATTCACATCCAAATGAGCCCAACAGAGAACATTCTAACAGCCCATTTGGCCAGGGTAAGTAAAGAGTCAATTTAAAACTATGCAACAATCTACCTGGCTAATTTGGAAATGAAAATATCTGGCTTTGAAGACAGGTATGCCATTATTCCTGCCATCTTTACAGAAATGCCAGAGCAGGGGATGGGATCTCAGATACATTCATCCAATGTTTTTCAATTTAACTCCCCTTTACAATACAGTTGACCATGTTCCTCCCCATAGAATACACAGTACTGCTTGTGGGATAAAAAATGCTATGCAAGTTTTTAAAATAACCTTAAGAAAGTATGCCAACATTAGCAACACCACAATGGTTTACCAAGCAACCACATACAGTTAAATGCTTTCTGTTCTTTTATGTCCCTCAAAATAAAATGTATTAAAGCCTAAACCTTGGTAGAATAATGTCCCAGCCTGCAGACAACCTTCCTGACTCTGCAAGTGGCATATTAAAATGATGACACAGTGAAGAGTCCCAAGACACAGGCTCAGACAGTCTGGGGGAGGGCAAAGCTCCAGAGCAGACCACGGGTGGAAGGGAACAATGCTCAGGATTCACTGTACTCCTCTAACAGAGGGTGGGCAGCGCTGGAGGAGCTGCTGAATCCCAGGATTGCTGCAGCTACTCCAGCTTTTGCAATCCTGCTTCACCAGCTGTGAGCTGAAGCCCCCCTTTCCCCCTTGGAAAGCCCACATCTCTCCTCCTGGTCTCATGCCATGAGCATGTCAAAGACTGACCTACGAGGATCACAAAGGTCCAAGAGGCACACATTGGTCATCTCTGCCTTACAAAAATATTTTCCAGATTAAGGTTTCTAATCAAATATTTGTTTCCGACGTTAAACTAAAAGTGGTAGAGACTTAACTCTGTTTGCAGATTTAACACTTACCTTTACTGCAGATACTGCTGGTGAATTGCATGGATACCTGGCCTTTCATGGTGGATGTTTGAGTAACAACTCACTTAAGCTATTTTATACCAGCACCTCAACTCTGCTTTGGACAAGGTGTATTCAGCTGGGGTGTGAGGAAAGCAGCCAAGGAAAGGCTCACCTGTGTGCTGACTACACGTGCAGCAGGATGGCTGGAAGAGCAGCAGCGGCAAAACACACTGACTTCTTACTCTTTTTCACAAGCACAGCTCCCCTAAAGCCCCTTGCAGTTATTAAATAACAGCCATTTCCCACACTAGGGACTATTTACCATACAGAACTCTTACTGGTGCTTACAGCTGAATGTTTTCATTACAAAAGCCTTTATTGACAAAAGTTTCTTCATCAAGTGCATATCAACTGGCAAGAGTTTACACATGTAAAATAAACACTAATAGCCTGTGTTCAATAGTCCTGTTCTCAAAAAAATTACCATAAAAGAACAGTAATGTGGATGTGCAATAAAAACCTGCTCATTTCGACCTCATCTAATTCTGCAGCGCTCCTCTCCAGCTGAACAGGAAGCCTACTTTCATTTGTTCTCAAGTAATTGAGAAACATTTCAGCTACTTATCAGCTCTTCAATCTTTCTTCCTTTCACACATTCCCTAGAATTGTTTCCAACAGAGTATTTATAAAAGATTCAGCCTCCCAAAAATACTCTGGCAAACAACACTGCAGGTAAAAAAAATAGAAACTGAAGGAGCTGTTCTGTAGAGAAGATTTAAAGATTGTTTAAACAGAAAAAATCATTTAAGTTGTTTCAAGAGATGCAAGAGCTGTGCGAAGGAGCACTTCCTACCCCTGGACCAGCAACTCCAGCACAGCCACATACCTTTGCTCTCTGGGTGGAAGTGTGTGTTTATTTTGGAAGGGGTTTGTGCTCCACATCACAAATGGAAACACTGAGCTGGGGCTGAGGCCTCAGGGCAATCCTGAGCTGACAACACACCACGATCACCCCCACAGGAAACCTCCTTCCTCCTTCCTCTTTCCTGAGGCCTCAGCAGAGACTGCACAGGCAGCAGCCCATCTCAGCTTACAGAGCTCTGTGTGCAAGGCATACGAGTTCACTGTTACACTGCACACATCTCCACATCTTCCTCTGTGCCAGGCAAAGAAATGAAAATATTACTATTAACTCAAAAGAATTAAAAAGCACCTCGACCACAGCAGAGGTTGCCATAGGGTAAACCCTCCCTCCCTATAAACTCCCCAGTTCGGCTCTTCCAATCCACTTCAGCAAAGTGCCTTTTCCTTCACCAACACTGCTGAGAGCAAACAAGGAACAGCACAGACACATTGTCTCCAATGAGCTGAAAAACAAACTGAAAAACCCTTCCCTATCCCATCTGCAGTTGTATGATTTGTTTTTTCCAAGAGGACCCAATTGGTGCAAGCATCTCTCACTGCTATGGCAACCCAGAACTGAATGACATAGGCATAAAATGAAGCCGGTTTTTTTGGAGTTACCACAAGCAGCTGCATTAAGTCAATTTTATATCTCCCCTAAAAAAAAAAAAAAAAAAATCTACATTTTGCAAAACATTCAGTTCCAGCCCAATTTTAATCTCTGATTTAACACATCCTGCCCATTGCCATGTGGTATCTGATGCAGCCCACTCACTCAGCGTTACTGTGTGATCCCATTTTTACAACTGATTTAATTGCTGTGTCCCAGATAGGAAATAAATTAACTAAATTCAATGATAATCTCTGTGCTGCCTTCTAGTTGTAGTAGCATTTGTCACTCTACCCTGAAAATGCATCCAAATAAAACACTTGGTGCAGCACTGCAATAAAGTTTACAGTCAACTTTGAATATTTGAGGAAAAGAGGTTCAGCCAACTTTTTCCCCTCTTTAATTTTGTATTAATATTTTCTATATTTTCAGAAATTCCTGCTACCTAACATAAGCTTGTGCCCATCACTCCTAAAGATAACTGTAAGGAATTGTACCCTAAAGTTGAAAAACATTCCCACAGAGCAACCTTAAAAGCAACGAGTAGTTGCCAGGCAAAGGAAATTCAAAGAAGGGCCTCTTAGAGGACTGTGAACAACCCCCAGCCCTTGCCCCAGGTATGCATAGGAGGTTTGGTTTCTCTGCAAGAGATCCAATGATGCTGAACTGAAAAAAAGTGCACCACTGCTTCTGACAGATGCAACAAATAAATGCCAAAACTGCTTCTTCTCTAACATAACCTTTATTTACTGTTATCTTCTTCAGGGTTCATATTTTATAGCAGTAGCTTAAAAACAAGGGCAGTGGACCAAAAAATCTGACAGAAAAACTCCCAAGCATACCTGAAAAACTGAAGTTATTACCTAAAAACTTAAACGTGGCAGTTGCAAGCAATAAAAAGCAAAGCTGTCACAACAGAGACAGAAATAGCAACATCCCACAAAGGCAAAGCAGAAGGTGCTGAGTGTCTCACTAGTAACAGAAACGAAGAGCCACTGCATTAGCATGTGAAAATGAATGTAGTTACTGTGACAGCAGAAACATCTGCCAATGAATTGTGATATTAAAAAGTCATTATAATCCATTATAGAACAGAGAAACCTTTTTACACAGAAATTAGCAGATACAGAGAACAAAACATGCAATACTGCAGTAATAGAAACATTACATTTAGAGAGAAATCACTCTCAAACTTCCAAAGTTTTTTATGTACCTAAGGTTTGGTGGAATTGAGCTACTTCTGCTGCCTTCTCCTGAAAGCAAAATCCACGGTTATAAACCACACGAGATCTCACAGAGCAGATGCAACAGAATTCAAACTAAAACTTCCTGACTTCACACTTCCTACATAGGAAAAACTTCGAAAGAGAAGGACAGAGTTTCAATAAATTACTCGTTGCAGTGTCTTAATCACGTAGTCACATCCGTATTTTTCTGAATTCAGTATTACAGAGGCAACAATTTCTGCTGTATAAATACATAGAAAGTGTTTGAAACATAAGTTGTTTTGTCAGGTCCGTATGTTAGGCTTGGCTCTTCTCTAATTCCCAGTCTTTGGGAATCTGGGAAGCTCCACTTGCCTGTCTGTCACCTAATTACCCAGCAATAAATAGCAGTGCCTGTTAACTGGCTCAGAACTGTTCCACAGTCTGAGTAGTGGGTGCTGCCACTTAAAATCAAAGGACAGAGGAGACAAAGAGCTGTAAGCCATCACTTGCAGAGGGGAGACCTCTCTTCCTCACTTTTTCAAGGCTACAGCTTCCCTATCCTTTCCCCCAGAGCACTTTGGGGCTCTCTGCCCACAACGGGGAATCCATTCCTTACCTTTGCTGCTGCAAACCAGCCCCAGTGTCTTCCCAAGCAGAAAACCCACATGAGAAAGACAGACAGGCAGTGGTGGCAGTGGGGGAAAGGGTTTCTCCTAAGTTCAAAGAATTGAGTTTGCACACCAAATTGACTTGAATTGTGCATGCAGGGGGAGAGTGGTCTTTGAAACGGATAAATAATTACTAACAACTGAATGGAGAACTACACCTGCCCTGACATCAGACAAAAGAGATGGCATATGCTGTGTGATATTTCACAGCAAATTGATCCATATATTCTGGTCATAAAGCTGCCATAGGATATCCATCAAGATAAGCAAAAGCTTCTGCTGAGAAACCCAACCTATAGTCAGATCCTTCAACAAAACTGCAGGAACAGAACTATCCTAGCAAGATACACTCTGCCCATTAAACAGACACAAAGAACAAAAAGCATAAGCACCTTTTTTCAAAACAAGCTCATAAAAACACCGCAAAGCAAAAAATATGAATTTACCTTTGGTTTTTTGTTCAGCAGCCTGAAAGAAGAAAAGAACAAAACAAATCAACGACTTGTCAATACTCAAAATTATACATAATAATTACAGGGCCACAGGCCCAACTTTGTGCAGGAAGTCCTTACACATATCAGGCATCAGTTCCAGTTAAGAACTGGAGAGTGTTAGTTGATTAACACTTTATTTACTGTTTATAGTAAACAGTATTTTATTAGGAGTGTAAGAATGGCTACCTCTGCCTGACTGAAGCCAAAAGCAAATGCCAAAGAGACACTTTAAAACATGGCAAGGGATATGGCACTGGCCCCAACTAGTCTTCCCTCTCTTGAGAATCAGAGGCTTTCTAAACCAAACACTATGTCTGGGACCTTTCTAACACTGAGCAGAATTAACTTCTGTGAACTTGTCCAGTATCCCTTTGCATCCATACTCATTATTGGCTTACACAGAAAACCTCAAGTTTTAATCGGTTTGGAACCTACCCACCTTTTTTATGATGCCTAATTTTTATACTGGAAAAGACAGTGATCAGTTCCTATTTAAAATTAAAATTAACTGTGCAATCCACCAGTACCTGCACGTTACTCCTAAGAGTGAAGGGATCATCTACCACAGGAATATGAACAAACCTTTTTCTGAGCACCTTCCTTCTTTTTCTTTTCTTCCTGCTTTTTCTTTTTCTTTTCTTCCATCAAATGTTCCTCTTCTTGTGATTCTTGTTCTTTCTCCCTGATAAAACAAAGATTGAGATTTTCAATAAGACAAAAGTTTATCTAGACAGGTAAATAATCCATACTTGTATTGCCAACTTTCTACATCTCATGTCTAATAAAGCCTGCTTCTAATGCTGCAATAAAAGCACTAAAAAAAGGCCATTCCAAAATTGAAATTAACAAAAACCAGTAGGCAGTGAAAACTCAGAAAAAGTAGATTTTATTTGGAACCTCTTTCCATAATGACTCACAAGTACTACTTGATATTAGCATATTCTAGGGAAAGAAAGTTTAAAATTAAAAAAAAAAAAATGGAACAAACCCAAGTAATTAATTCAAGTTCTGCTGGCTTTCAGCAGCCATGATTCACAATATACCTTAAAGACCAGGAGGACAGTATTTTCAACTATTGTTCTTTTTTTAATCAAACACATACTGTATTAATTTCTTATCCACATCAATTTAGTTCTCTGGAGTTGTAAACTAAGACCCTGATGAGTTCCAATAATCATATTTTGTGCTCATCCTATAAACTCTAGCTGAAGAATTTGCATTAATACAAAACAAAGCTGCCTCAGTAGCATTTTGATTCAAATCTAACCTGAGTTGTCCCAAATCAAGAAAACCTATTTGAAAGCTTCCTATCTCTGCTTTCTGTGTCCATCACTGTAAGAAATGGTTATAGCAATGACCCTCCCTAACATCCTTCCCAATAAATACCAATGCAAATAATTCATTTACTTCTCTATAACTGTTTTATCATCCTTGACAGCTCTTCAGGTCCTGATCATTTATCAGCCTTACAGATCTCCTGAGAAGGCTGTTTCTGATGGGTTGAAGCCATTACTATCACTATTAGTAGATTCAATGTCTTCCAATTACTCCTCAAGACCACTTTTAGCCTAATTTACTATCGCTATACATTTAACTTGCCAAAGTCTCTGCATTTCTTTTTGGTTTAGATTTTCGCTGTTTTGTTAAAGAAAGGAATTTTGGTTACAAAACTCTTTGCTTAATTTTTTATCACAACAGGTCTGTGTCTCTGCTCTTCATACATTCCCCATGACACATTTTGGATGTAACCGGTTTCTTTTCCTTGTAGCAAGTTTGCCCATTACTACACACTTTCCCTTTTTATAAAATAGGACAACTGCATTAATGTTTTCTTTTAGATTTTGGCTGCTGAAGGGTGTTCTGGTTTTTGGCTTTCTCATTTGCCTAAAAATACTGATTTGGGCCACTGAAGATGCTTTAATGCTTACACAGATCCTGCATGGAGCTCCAGACTAAACCAAAAGCAGGTTCCCTTTCCTTATGTTACCCAAAACAATGAACATTCCACTCAGCATTTCATAGGTCTAAACTTAGGTGTTAGTGCCCTTTTAGACACTTTGCAGCACCCAAACTCTGCACAGAAGTGAGAGCTATGTCAAGACCCAGGATCTGGAATAGCACATCTGGGAGTGCCTGATGCACCACTGGGAGTCAGGACATCTGAAATGGCATCAGATACCTGTATTTTAAATATTGATGACCAAAATGCCATCACCTGCATGACTTTATGCTTTATGCCAGGTCCAAAGGGCCACCTTTTGCACCTCCCACTGTAAATCAAGGGTGGAGAAACACTGGCCACAGGAGTTTCAGGGGGGTATTTGCATCACATGTTAAACTGCATTGAAGAAAAAGGTACTCAAAACTGTACTTTTAAATGGCTTGAGGGCTCTGCAAAAAGTGAGGACTTACATTGCCAAAAGAAATGGAGTTGAAACCGTAACAGATTTGCTTTTATTCCTCTAAGCTCTGGAGAAGAACAGAAGTCCCCAGGATCTCAGGGACTACAAAGAAACAACATCCAGTCCCTTCATTTTCAGTGCTCCCTACCCAAGTCACACCAGACTCTACAAAGCCTGTGTTCCAGTGAACTCCCCCAAACTGTCAGACTGTTGCCAGGGGAAGTTCAAGCTTTTTTTTTTTTTTTCAAAGCAGGTGAATGAAACAAGTCAGTGCAAAATGAGAAACTTTTTGGCTTCCTCTTGTTAGTACTTAAGAAAACTCATGACATTACAGCGATCCCAGTACACCACAATCGCACTTAAATCCCCTTCAATACTCAGGGCAGTATTTAAAAATGAAACCAAAAAGCCCCCACAAAAACAAACCACCACCACCACTCTGCTTCATGTGCAGAGTTTTCTTTAGGCTATGAAAGAACATATTACTCAACTTTCTTATTAGGCCTCCTTTTTTTTATTCTTTCCACAGAATACCAGGCTGAAAGGGATCTCAGGGATCACCTGGTCCAACCTTTCTTGGCCAAAGCATCTTGTCCAGCCAAACTTTAAGTGTCCAACACCGGGGATCAACTTTCAGCACCGCCAAAGTCCCATTTCTCACACTGGACTCCACTGTGAACTTGGCACCACCTCAATGGATTTCCTGAATCAAAGAAGAGCAAACGTTTTGCTCCAATAAAAATACAACACATTTCATTACCACGTTATCACATCAGCTACAACATTTGAGGTAAAAGTGCCACTCTGCCCCAAAGCCCGGGTTCTGGTTGTGGGGACTTTTCATTCCTGAGATTAAAATAGCCTCAGATTAACTCAGAAAATGATACTATAATTTTTAATGGAGGCTCAATTTTCAAAACTGATTTACATAATGACACTTCTGAATACATGTGCTTTAAATATGCTTAAAATAGAAATAAAGCTCCAAGCAGCCTCTCAGATGGCAACTCTTGCTGCCACTGCTAGTCAGAAATTAGTCATCTAAGAGCAAAACAAAAGGAACACAATAAAAACACTGCTATATAAAGTTTGATTACGTTGTCAAAGGCACGTGTTGCAGCTTTACTTCCTGAGCGACAGTTTAATCTTTATGACAGGAAATACTCTCAAACAAACATTCACGAATACAAAGCTCACATGTTTTAAACCAGGAGTGTCTTAGAATATCCTTGTAGGAGTTTGACTTGTTAATATCTATGGATTGGATGCATCAGAATCGGGGCGGGGGGGGTGGTGGTTTATGAGCATAGGGGTTTACCACACAATCAAGTGTTGTTTTCACAACTGCAAACAGCTTATTAAATCCAAGCCTAAACCAAGGTTATCTTTGAAGTGCAGGTGTTTAAGAGCTCTCAGGACAGGAAAGCCAGAGGAACTGCAGGTCATGGCCAGAACACCTTGGGGACTGTGGCCCTGGTCTGTCAGTGCCTGTTGGAGAAAGGCTTATTAATCCTTCCAAAATTTAACAAATCTAGGCTGATTTACTTTTTTAGGCTAAGAAAACTTGAGTTTTCTAGTTGGTTCAGGGATTGGGCTGCTTCCACAGCTGGTATTTTGAATTAGAGCTGATGTGACATTCTGACAGCATTTGCAACACACCTTTTGGGAATATTGTATTCTTACAGGTGGAGTCTATTTGTATTATTACCCATACAGTGTTCTAGACTTCAGAAGGTCCTGCAGTAATTGAGGACTAAATAGAGAGCTATCTCTCCTGTTGTTCCATGTGACATTGTTCCAAACCTCAGCAGCCTAATGAATTTTATCTGTAAGATGCTGAGGGTTTCTTTAATAACATAGGAAAACTGCCTCTTCAGCATGAGTGTCTTCATCTTGGTATACAGATGTCTTTGTCTGGTTTAACCCCCATATCTGAATTCCAGAATACCTCTTGTACCTTCAGTTAACATCCTACTTTATGCTGGAATAACCTCCCTTGACAGTGGTGGAAGTTGCTGTTACTGACAGAAATCCTACAAGTCGCACTCCACAGCTCAAGTATTGCTCTGGTTTTGACTTCCCTCACCACAAAACAGCCCATCCTGCATTCCTGTGCAAGTGTTTTTCCTAACAGTGAGGATGGGAGGGGGAGAAAATTGGCAAATAATCAACCAAAGGCAGCTACCAATGCAAGGTGTGAAGGCTTTCTAGAAGGAATTAATAGATTAGTACGTGTAATAACAGATACCAAGAGGGTTTGGACAGCACAGACAAGAAACACAAAGTAATCACAAGTTCTCAAAATCTGGTATCACACACTTTCAAACAGAAATGAAGAAAATCACTATTTAGAAAGTTCTTCAGGATCTGATTCTAAACAGTATGAGAGAAGTGTTAGTGAGTAACAAAGGGAGAAAACAGCTTGAAGGGAGATGATGAAAAGGGATGTAAAATTAAAAAAAAAAAAAAGGGCAGCAAACTCTGGAAAGGTAGGTTTCGATTCATTCAGGACAACTGAAAAATACTGCCCACAGGAAGAGGCGGGTGTTGTTTCTTGGAAACCACCAAGAATCTCAACAACAATGCAGATATCCACATATATAGCACTACTACATAAAGCCAGAAGTCACCATACCAGCAGCAGTCCTTGTTTTCATGACTTCTAGAATGCATAAACTCCACATTTCCCTATTGCTGATTTTGTTTCATCTTTCCACGGCCCAGCTCTGTGACCTTTCCAGAGTAAATAATGGTGAAGGCAAGGAGCTGGTGTGACGTTGAAGTGCCAGCTTTGTTCCCCTGATATCTAGGCTCAGTCATTAATCAAGAAGAGTCAAGCTGGTCCCTAATTACAAGCTCTCCAATCACCTCAAAAAGGAAGCAGCATGCAAAACTAGGTCAAATAAATAAGAAGGAATATGAAAAAAAACCCCAGCACAAACACACGGGGACAAATTGAGCAAGGCCAACAAAATATTAGCTTTGTGCATATAAAAAGCCACAATAAATCAACCTTTACGTGCTTCATTAATAAGCAAGAGGAAAATATTAGTTTTGATTCTCAGTGGGAAAGGGGGACTCGTGACAGATGACCCTCCCAGGGCTAAAGTGACAGTACTTTTCTTTCTGCTTTAGCCCTCTCTAAAGAGGTCAGCTGGGAACAGATGGCCCACAACTGCTGAGCCCCGGGATGACGACACTCCTCCCAGGGATTTCCTGCAGCTCTTCCCTGCAGAGGGAGGCTTTGCTGCAGGGACCAAGCTGCTCCTGGCCCAGCATCACCCACTGCCATGCTCCATTCTGCCTGCCCCCACGAAAGGGCTACTGAGCACAACTCCCAGAAAGAAGCTCAAGATGTAATTAAGTCCCTTCTCCTAAAATTTGAGATGAAGGAATGATCTGGCTTGTCTGGAAAACTTCATGAAACCCGCTGAGAAGAAAAGGAGATGGAGCTAAACATTTTGCTATCGCTCCAAATCAGGCCAGCAAAAGTAAGAACAGCTTAAAGAGTCCCAGGAGAAATGGAATGTTTCTCCACTGGCTGGGCCTGCTGTCATTTAAGACAGGAACAACTGTGTCTAAATCATTAATGCTGGAGCAGAAGGTGGATGGCACTCAGGAAGAGCTGCAAATGGCAAAGACTCTGCATGGAACTTACAAGGGGAAGAGAAAAACATCAGCAAGAGCTAAAATTTGTGTAGGGAGGGGAAAAAAAATCTGATTTCTTTCCTATGGCATAGTTGCAGGTACTTTTGAAAAGGGTGAAAGGGAGGCAACAAAACTACTGACTTTTCAACCAATGTGCAAAGTTTTGTTGGTAAGAACACGGTTGCTTTATTGTTTACTAGTTTTAAGAACAAGGCACATAACAAGATCACAGTAAAACACCCACTAAACCCCTCCAACAAGGCAGTGAACCAATGGATTTTTGTTGCATTATGACACATGTCCAGCAGCAAAATTTTTATTTGCTGCTGGAAAAATGTGAGGACTTACTTAGTTTTCCAAATATGACAAGTCATGGGGCTGCCAAACAATTAAAAAGAGTATTAAGAACAACCTGATAAACTCAAGATGCAGATTAAAAGGAGAGTAATTCAGTGAGGAAAAAGTGCAGGGTACTGTGACTGGCAGGAATAATCTTATATAAATAGAGCCCAAGGAACAAACAACTGGCTGGACACCAGTTTTGGGGAGGAGAAAAGCAGGTGTTAGAGAAGATCTCACTCCAAAGGCAAAGCAACAATGTCACAGATGGTCAGAAATCCATCAGCTGCTCTGCTGTATCCAGTTTGGGACTATCTAAAGCTACACAGACACAGGTCAGCTGGAGAGTCAAGAAAACAGCACCAAGAAGGATCAGAGATCAAAAAAGCACAGACTCTTGAACTTCAGACTTGGATTCACTTAAAATCTGAAGGGATGGCAACCCCATTATTCAAAAAGGTGTTTAAGACACAGGTAGAAAAGCAGGGAGTAAAATCTTTCCACTTTTGCTGTGGTAAGTAGCACTGAATTTAAATTGCAACAAAGAAGATTTGGATTAGGCATAAAGAAAAATCCTCATTGCTGAAGCATTTAAAACTCCCCAACACGAAAAGAGATACCAAATCTTCATAAATATACAATGGGAGAAGAGAAAAAATGCAGAAAGAAAGGAAGATTTGTTTTTATGAAGTAACACTGATACAGGGCCATACTGACTCCTGGACACAGAGACAATAGGTCTGGAAACTGGAGGCCTCTACCCATTCAAAGAAAGTAAAGTCCTACAATATTCTTTCAAGGGAATCAATGGGGAAAAGCCCTCAGTCACACCACTGTGGAGAACAAACATCCATGGAGTTACATCTACAGGTGTGATCACACATCTTGAAACTAAACTCTGTAGTTTCAAAGTCTGGGTGCAAAATTTGTTCTTATGGGGAGTCATAAAAGGTTTGATGAGGGGTTTTGTTTGACCTCAATTTATGAATTACTAATCCCATATTTTGGGATTTCTCACTCTCAAATTATATCCCTGTCCTGCTCTTGTCCCTCCTTAATACACAATTTGCCTTAACAGGGGATTCCTTCCTCTGCAATGTCAGAATATCATCCACTGCCCATAAGAGATGTGTGCCTGGGACTTCGATGCCATCAGTTTGTCATCAGACAAAACTGACCTCTCACCAGGGACAGCAGCCTGAATCCTGCAGTCACTTCAAGACTCCACCAAACCTGGAATTTGTGCAGGAGCAGAGTGTAGCCGCCATTCAAAAACACTCATGAAACAGAGCATTAGCTGAGAATGTGGTGTGCAAAGCAATGTATTCAATTAAAATATCTTACTAAAACTACAGGAAGACTTTAGGTTGCCCAGAATTAATAATCCTGCTCTCACAAACTGCAAAATAGAAATTCCATGCTCAGAAGGGAAAAAAGCACCTGTGTCCCACGCCCTGTCTCCAGGCTGCATCTCCAGCAGCAGCACATGGCATTTCTACCATGCCATTTTGGCTTATTGGTTGAAGAGCAATAAAATCCTGGCAGGACTCCAAGCAGAGGGCAGTGCCAGGTTGCTGTTTGCTGCAGGATCTGGGTTCCCACTGGAAGTTCACTCACTGATAACTTCGTGTGACCCTATTTTATGTACATGTAAGGTAAACAACCACTGCATTAGATTAGATTAGAACAAAAATAAAGCAGACTAGGTAGTTATTATCACTCAATTCAAGGTATTTCTAAAAGCACACTGACCTGGCTGTGTTTCAGCTTCCACTGGGCAACTACCAGTCACTACAGGTGGGGGGAAATCCCAGAGTGGAGCCAGTTTTTGTACACTAAGGATGCAGATGACCCATGAGTGGGCAGTCAGAAGTTTGAAGAACCCATATTTAAGCACTTGCCCAAGTCCCAGTGACTATTGGTAGGGTTTGGGACTGTTTATCTACAGAGTTCTTTTGTTTCTGTTTAACACTCCACTTCTTCCTGGACTGTAGCAGAAAGGGATAGTGCACTAATGAGAATATCAGAGCATAAATGGGAGCATTTCAGATGATGGGTAACATCTTCATGACTGAGTAGTGCAGACCCACAGGAGTGGACCTGCAGAGCAAAACCACCTGTGCAAACGATTTCACAGCCACACCATCCCTGCTTCAGGTGGAGATCAGCTCCAGTCTGCTCCCACACACACAATGCTCACTTGTAGCAGAAAAGCATTAACTGCCCCCTTGGAGCTCATCAGCAGCCACATCTTATTTAAAAGGAATCTAATAGCTGCACTCCAAAGACACATGATGCCAATCAAAGCACAGCAAGTGAGGACAATCAGAAGCTTTGCTCAAACATAGAATTCCCAATCCAAATGAAAAGGCTCCTGTATAAGATCTCACAGGGTGCAAAGCTGCCACCACACAGGCATGTCCCCTCTCCTGTGAAGGTGCTGCTCCACAGTGCAGGACAATTCATGTACATACAACCTCCACTCTGGGGCAACTTAAGGAGTTAATGGGTAAATCCAGACATGGGCTAAAACATTGTACATCAAATCTCATCCTGGTATATTTGCTCCATCAGTCTGCTGACAACACCCCAGCAGACCTTAAATATCCCATTGTGTGCACCAGTCAGGATATGCAAGGAACAGAAAGAAGAAAACACTCACAGAAAAAAGCTGGCATTGAATACACCACTCAAAGCAGGCTACAAACAGCAAGAAACATGCTATGAAAAACAGCTCTCCTCCCCCAGCAAATGCAGACCAATTGGAAAATTAAGCTACACACTGCAAAGGGTGCAGATAACCAGATTTACTTTCCCAGCCCTGCCTCCCTCCCAGGCCTGCTGATAGTTACCAGCAGTTGAGCTGGCATCTGCTCCAGACCTCGTCCCCAGTCTCCCTGGGACATAATGCACAAAGGAAAACAGCTTTGAAATCCAGCAGCTCAGCACGAGCACAGCGTGTTTGTCTCTCCAGATACTGTTTGTTATTTTGGTTTCTGCAAATTCCTCGGAAGACAAGAGCCCTGTGCCAACAGAGGCCAAGCCCCACACTGCCCAACTCAGTGTCTCCCATTAACTGATCCAGAATCAGAAGCAATCCCCAGACAAGTTTTGGCTCAAATTATTCAGCTGAACTCGAAGGATGTGTCAGAGGAGCACTGCAATGTAGGAGGCCAGGAAACAGGAATGGGAGCAACAGCTCCACAGGATGTTCTGCCATGCAGCACAGCCACTGAGCTCTCAGAGCTGACCACTCCCAGGGACAGAGAGGCTCAGAGCACCACCCGTCCAGCAGTAACAGGGTCAGGAGGACAGACAGGATGTGCTGCAGGCCAGCAGGACAGGAGCAGCAACCCTTCACAGCCCTCCAGCAAACACAGATAAACCTTCATGCTCCTGTGTTAAAAGAAAAATCTGCATAGCTAAAATCATGCACCATTCTCCCTGTAAGGGTTTAACACCCCTAATCTTCCTTTCTCCCCTTCCATCACAGTTGTATGTCAGTACTCAACTATTTCTGAGCCCAATCACTTTGGTAGCAGCAGCTGAAAGCCCAGGGCCAGAGCTAAAGATCAGGTGGGTGTTCTCCCACAGGTGGAGGCTGAACAACACAACCCACAGCACCAAAGACTTGGAAGCAGAATTTACACTGAAGACAGGTATGTTTATGGTGCTGCTCTTGTGCTCATTCTGGGAATAAGGTGGTGCCAACACACCCAACCAGAACCACACATGCCCATTGTGTATCCACATTCACCAGTGGCTCCAGTGTGGTTTAACTGGCCCAAGAAGGTGAGGTCTGGAAGCAATACATCTCCCTTAGGCAGAGCACCTGCCACAGGCACAGCAGAAGAATGCACACACACTTCCCTCACTCCTCCCCACAGACAGGGAAGCTGCACCAGGCAAGTCCAGGAGTAACACCAGCACAAACCAGCAGCAGAGTGAGGAGCAGCAGCCACCAGACAAACCTCCCTCAGCTTAAACACTGACCTGCCCATCCAACAGGACCTCCTGAGGTCCCCTCAAGCCCGAATTTACTGTGGTATTAAAGTCAATTCACACAAGTGTGGCAGAAACCTGCAGAAACCAGTCTCAAGGAAGACTGCACACCATCCAGGGAATGGGCTGTGCCATCCCATCATCTCCAGGTGTCACCTCAGACAGCCCCAGTGGTGGGAGGCGTAGTACACCACTGCAGCCCTGGATGGGGGAATCAAGGGACAGCAGCCTCCCAGGGAAAGGGTGGCTCAAGGTCTGGAATTAGAAAAAATTTAAGATTCCTCATGCTTTGGAGCTCAGAATGGTACTGCACAGGGCAGCAGCAGCACAAACATACACAGGACAGGTAGTGAGTGGCATAATCCACGTGAAGAACAAGATGCTCTCTCTCCACACAACCACCCTACCTTGGGAAGCTGAAGTTCCACTACATGGACATGTGTCACCATGTTGGACCTGCTCCCACAAAGACATGTCAGGTGAATGCAGCTCCTGACAGACCAAGGGAAAACAGAATGAAAAGGGGAAAACAGCAGCAGAACTCCTTGCCTTAGAAACCAAAAGGGAAATACATTTAAAGCAAATAAAAGATGGAGATCTAAGTTTTTGTAAAATGTTTATTCTTTTAAAAGATTTATACACAAAATGGTAATTTCCTTCTTCTGCATTTTTAAATTTGCTGAGTGAGCTCATTGCACATTCAAGCTGTTGTCTTCAAGTTTCCCAAATACCATTCTATTTAAAGGCACTGTGAATAGGGAATTCAATTTATCAAATGAATGAAAGAAGAATTCTTAGCAGGAACCCTGGTGAGCTAATCAAGAGTCACAATAAAATGTCAGGGGTCCTGGAATTCTCTGCAGGAGGTTAACACCAAATTTGATCCGAGTCAAGGAAGACAAAACATACTATAGACTAATAAACTCTACTAAAAGTTGTGCACAGCAAATATGTGAAAGTTTAAACACAACTGAAGAAAATCTACTTGTTTTGTGCACTTTTTAGTGTTCAACCACAAAAATCAAAACACTGCTCACCGTGATCATTTCATTCAAGACATTTTGAAGCTATTAGTTTTTGTTCCACCACATCTTCAGCTGCCATGCTATTCTGAAAATTAATATAGCAACATAACTCAAGATATAAGAAACCCTTTTACTCTGAACCTATCTTTAGGCTGGACACTGGATTCACAAAATTCAGAAAAAGATTTCTCCTACCACACAAAATTAAGGAAACAGCATGATAGAAGGTAGCACATTTCCACCTACAACTTTATCAGAGTTTGAAAGATTAGCTTTGCAGGGCTGCAAAAGTAATCCTTAAAACTTGATGGAAATAAAGTTCTCTGTTCCTCTACTTTCCATAGTAAAAGCATCAATTAGAATATCAGACCCACCATCAGAATGGGCCCTCATCCATTTTTCAACTTAGCAAATGAATAGCAGCTCCATGGGGGAGGAGAGACAGGGTGGGGAGAGATGGGGAGAGGAAATAGCCCTAAACGATCTTCCAGGACAGGAAAACTAGTTGCAGTAAATACCACTTTGGAAATCAATTTATGGTCAATTACCATCTTAGTAATAACTATTTTATGCCTTCATTCAGTGCATGAAACGCCCAGGGGAGCAAATATTCTCAGAAATATATCCAATATGTCTCCGAGTATGTTATCTGATCAGTAGATGCAGACAGAATTCCAGAAAGAGCAGCTCTGGCTTGTCTGGATGCTGATGGGGGGATTGGGGATGGAGGGAAGATGGAATCACAATTTCAGTGCAGTTGTACAATCAGAGGGTTCCAGTATCACCCAGAGAAAACAGATTGTATCAGTCTGGGTTATTTGCTTCAAAAGCAATGGGTTTTGCTGTCACTGCAGTATTTCACCTAGAAATCTGTGAATAACCTATCAGTTTCACAAATGTAAGAAAAAAATCCAAGTTATTAAAGTTGAGGGTCTTTTTTTCAGCTAATCATTACATAAACATCCATCCAACAACCCAGACATTGCTTTATTCAATTATTACATGTAAGCATGGTAGCAAAGTATGAAGACTGACATCTCTAGATTGTTGGTGTGTAATGAGACTTAATTGGACCATTCTCTTCTAAAGTGAAGGACTTCTATGAGTTTGATTAGAAGAATAGTAATAGTCCAAATTACACATTTATCAGGCTCCAGTAATTCCCATATAATAAACCTTTCACTTCTTTATACAGAGACTCTGCTCCTCAACAGCACCAATTGCATTACTGTGACAGACCAAATTCAAGTTCCACACCCAGATCAGACTACTCTGATCATACCAGAAAACATTAAATAGCATTTAGTTTGCTACAACCAGGCTCTCCTCCTTCCTTATCAGATGATGTTGCATCTTCCATACTAATTTATTTTCAAAAGACTTAAGATAAACATACATCTCATTATAGCCTACATCAGCAAAGAGAAAACAAATAATTTCACAGGCAGGAAGATGGAGAGGTTCATTCTGAACAGATGTGATCAGCACACTTATGCCAACAGGTTATTTTGAACTAACAGAAATTTTTTTTTTCAGCATCACAAAACAGGAACAAGGTACAGAACTGGGCACTCACAGCACCAGCCATGATACCATAAGGAGATAAGGATGATTAGATTTGCAGAGATGGAACATCTTTTGTAAGAGACACACTTTCAAGTGTAGCATCCATTTCAAGGCTGACAATGAGGAAAAAAAATCAGACAACACTGCAAGCAATTCTCCTATGTTAAATAAGCTTATGCACTTGTTAAGCACAATTGATTAAAAACATTGAGAGAAGAGGAAAAGTGAGATGTACAGATAGACTAAATGATGTTAGCAGAGGGATAATGAGGAACTCTGCTCCAGACTGGCTTTGGTAATACACTTGTGTAAAGAGTCTTACTTGATTTACACACCTCACACCCCCCCAATTAAGTTATGCTTCCAGTGCTACTGAAGTTTTTAACTTCACATTTTACACACTGTATCATCCTAAAGGCTATTGTGAGCATACACTGAGTTCGAGCGAAAACATCACAAATAGTGCCAAGGACCACTCTCTATGGTCTGTCAGTGACCTTGCAGGAGCACAGGAAAACGGCAGGCACACGTTATGCATCTGGACAGCCGATTTTCTTTTTTTTCCCCTCGGCATTCTCCCTAAACTGCTTCTTGTTTCTAGAATGGTTTATGTTAAAGCACTGGGCTGATGCTCTTTTGTTTACCAGTAACCAACTACTGTTTAAAAACAAGGATCTCCATTGTCAGCACCAATGAATGACCAGAGCATCAGCCATGAAAACACTTTGGAATTCTGAAGAACTGGAAGACCTGAGTCCCGGGCTAGAGCAGGACTGAAACTGGATTGACACAACACAGATATCTGGCTGAGCTTAAAATAGACTTGGCAGAAGTCAGCCTGGACTGACAATTGATCTGTGAACGTACTGACCACCCAGAATGCATCTCAGCCACTGCCAGGGCTCCCTTATCCCTCCACCAAAACAGAAAGCTCTCCCATTTCCCATCAGGAAGTCTTGGAAACACAGTATGAAAAAAAAAAAGATTGTAAACTCCATGCAGAAATGAACACAGAAAGGAAAAAAAAAAGAGTAGGAAGGAAAGAAGCACAGCTAAGAAAAAACAGGTAATGCCAATCTAGGAGGTTCCTCTTGGCCAAGACCATAACAAAGGCAGCATCTACCACCCCTTTGGGAAGTCATAGGAAAACATGCCCAGACACCATGAACAAGAAGCTGGGGAGAGGCAGGTTGGGGGAAGAATGGATCTGCCTCTGGAAAACACCCATGGGCAGCCACTAAACAATTCCTAGCCCAGGGTGGATGTTTTCCTTGCAGTGGAGGGGAGTGAGTGTTATCTTTCCCTAAATGAGCCTATAGCTGGTAGCTGCACAATAACTATTTTGAGACATATAAACATATTTTTCTCTGGGGTTTAATTACCACAAAGGATGCCAACCCATTTGACAAGTCAATTTTTCTCCCAAAAAAAAAAAAAAAAAAAAAAAACACCACCACACACACACCAAAAAACTCCCTCATTCTCTCAGCAATTCAGAGCTTAAAAGCAGCCAAAACATCCAAGTGATAAATATTAGCTTGTTAATGCAAACCAAAAAGCAACTGTTAACATTTCCCATAGTTGAGCTTCTACAACATAGAATTTCCTGACGGAAATCTAAGCAAATCTATATCCATTTTACAATTGTTTTTTTTTTTAAATGGCCGTACATTTCCAACCCCAGAAAAAGCAGGCTGCAGAGAGCTGTTTATTACAAATGACTTCCACCTCCTCCCCAGCCCTCAAAGGCAAACTATAAAGCTGTGTGCAGAGCCAGACAATCTGGGCAGCCAGCCATAAAGCATCAGTGCTGCAGCACAGATAACTGTCCTGCTCCCAGCCAGCCCTGGCTGCAAACCCACAGCCAAGAGCTCCAGAGAGCAGAGCTCGGGACCGTCAGGGCTCCTAATGTTTTATGAGCTTGAAATACAACTATGTTCAAGACCTCGGTGCTGAAAAATTACTGTGCTGATTCACACCCAGGGCTGAGACCAAAACTCACTGAGGTTTGTTTGGTACCCTGAGCTGTGAGATGTAAGAACAGCCAGTTATTTTACAGCTGTCGTCAGTGACAGAAGCATTTTTATTGGAATGAAGAGGGAGGTCTGTTACACTTTTAAAAAGGACAAAAGAATCAGATGCATGTTTTAAATACTGCTGCATTTTCCACAAGTGATACCATCTTTGATACAACCTCAGAGAGCACTGTGACTACTCTGTGCAAGAACAGGCAGTTTGTTATGATCAAATTCAGACATTTTTATCGTGTACAGAAGATTTTAAAACATGTTAGTGACAAAGCAGGAAGCTGCACAAATAAAGGTTCAGAAAACACACTTGTAACTGTGTATGTGAAGCCACAGTGAAGTTAACCATGATTAAGTAATTTTAGAAGTTAGCCATGATTAAGGAATGATAAAATAACAAGTACATCAACTTCGGGAACTCAAGACATACAACCAAGCCATGCTTTTGGCAGACAGTTTTCAAAACCAGCACAGATTCCTAAAGGAAAATCAAACAACACTTTGATTCCTTTGCTTTCATACATTAAGAATAACCATCTTTCATTTTACCAACAGCATATGCCAGTGGAGAGACTGCACAGAACACATAGATCATTTAGTAATGCAATTTACTGTCACTTCTAGATCATATCCCCATTCAATAAAGTATACTTTTCCCCTAAACACTATTTGCCCTGGCTGATATCTTCATAATACAGCTGAAAACCTCAAGTCATTATCACTAGAAGGCATCAGCTGATCCTAAATTGGCTAGACTGCAGCGTCACAGGCATTTAAGAGGTTTCCTTATCATTCATCTTTAATACTGAGGGATCGACACACTCCTACCTGCAGCTTCCAGGCCAAAGGGAAACCTTCTAATGGTATTACCATTATCTTGTAATCTGAATTTTAAACAATTAAAACAATAGCACCTTTGTGTTGTGGATCTCTACTGTTACCAAAGAGAATACATTTTTCATCAGCTCTCGTGTCCAAAAGCCTTACATAAAGCACTGATTTTTTTTTTAAAGCACCCTGCGTTTAACCTGCTGAACCTTCAGAGAGAAGCAGCACTGTAACAAGACACCAACACAGGCTATTTGGTTTACTCTGGGAAGGTTTGGCCATTTCATTTGAAACCTGCACTTCTCGCAGTCAATCGGCTCTGGCAATTCTTTCCAAATGAAAGGCTCTTTTTACTGAAGCAAGGGATGGCTCCACCCCTGACCTCCTCCTTCAGCTTGCTTTGGAAAGGGGCCAGCTGACAGCATTTGGAAAAGCGCGTGTTTATCTCGGCGAGGCCAGCTGCTAAGTTAACATGTTACCCGTTCCCACATGCACTGCTCTTGGTTAAGTCTTCACAGCTAAAACTGAAAGTAAACGCTGCCATTGGGTTTTTAATAAACTAAGCACCAAAGAGAAAAGGAGTCTCCATCGCAGGGAGCATCTGAATGGGCTGGAGAAGAGTAGGTTATTTTGAGTTAACAGCAGGAAGTAAACCTCCAAAGAAAATTCCTGGCCTTTCTGAGTGAAAACCAGAAAAATAAAAGGGTTTATTTCTAGACTAATTCATAGCTATGCTTGCTATAATGTTGCCACTCAGCAACAGTTTGCTCCAAGCCCCTGCTTGATAAAACCTTTATCTTGTTTCATTGTTACTCCAGCTCAGCAAGACATGGGGGTTTGGAGAACTCCAACAAAGAATCTTCAGGTTAAAAGTAGCATGTTATCTCTCATATTAAAGGAATTTGGTCCTATTCTTTCTAAAGCCTTAAAAAGCTCATTGGAGGAAAAAAAAAGTATAGAATTACCTTTCTTCCCCTAATGATCAGCAAAAGATCACAACTCCCCAAAAGCACAGCTTGTTATTGTAATAGGAAAGACAAACCCTGCAACAACAAAAAAGAAATTAAGCCAGACAGGTGGGGTTTCCATTGATCCCAGCAAGGTCCAGCAGGCTTTGCAACAGCAAGTGAGGCAAACCTCTTCCCCTCACAGGGGATCAGAGGCAGATTTTAGAAGATGCCAGGGCTGAGAGTGAATCTCCAAGTCTTGAAGCAATTCTTAACCCAAGGGCAGTGTCCCACAGCAAGCTCCACTACCCTCTGCACCAGCATGGAAACGGCACAGCCCAAGGCTGCCCACTGGGACATTCCCAGGCACTGGGAACGATGCCCTGCACCACTGACAGCCGAGTTACAAAACAACGCCAGTGCTCTAAAACACACGGACCAGCACACATCAACCAGCCCTATGTAACACACTGCTTGGGTCCAGTCAGCTCTTAGACTCATGGATACTGAGCCTAAATTTGTCAGTATGGGAATTCAGAGAACAGAAACGTAACTATATGCTACTGCAATCCAGATGAGCTCCCACTCAGAGGGTTTGCCTGCCCTGTTTCTTTCATTGCTAACCAAAACCTTTAGAGACGAGTACAAAACACAGTCCTTACGAACAGGCATCCCTGGAGCAAGTCCTGGCTCCAGCAGCTTTCCCAAGCCAGCACCTGTTCTCCAGGGGCTGGACTGAAATGAGCCTTCCTCATCTCACCAGCTCTGTGCCAGGCACATCCCTTCAAGCCACAAATGATCCCTTCTCCTTTGAAGATAAGGACAAAGCGACGCAGGGCATTATTACACTAATGCTGGTGCCCTTCAGCACTCATTTTCCCCTAAACAAACAAACAAAAAGTTCAAATTAATCTGATTTACTACAGCTTTCTTCCCGGACTGAGTCATGGGCTACGAAGCGGTGAAGGTTCCCCAACATCCGAGCACAACACAGCTTCTGCAGCTCACCCCAAAAAGCAAGAATCTCACCCCAAAAGCACCGTGAGTGATACCAGGGGCAGAGCAAGCCTCCCACAGGCTGGAGCAGTGTTCTCCCTGGAGTGTGCGGGGCTGACACTGATGCTTCCACACTCTGGAAAGGATTCCAGAAAGCCAGAGCTGGAACGCCAGTGCATCCGGGGGCTGGATCCTCAGCACACCATTTTGAGCTCACGAATAACACACTGCCAGGCAGATATCCCAGGGATTTCCGAATTTGAGGAATTTGTGGAAAGCTGCATGATGTGCTAAGCACCGGCTGCACATCACCTACTATTTCCTTGGAAAACACAGGGGGAAGCAGTGAGAATGCGTGTGCACCTTCCCACTACTCTCTGGAAATGATGATTAAAAAAATGTAGTATCCGAGAGGAAACCGCATTTAAATTCTCAGCCGTAGGTGAATGAAAAAAAAAAAAACAAAACGCACCCACCGCCTGGGATTAGGGCAGGATTTGGAAGCCATGCCTTCCTTCCCCAGCGCATCCAGCAGCAGTGCAGATGTTCTCCTGCTCCTCCACTCCGGCATTGTCCCCAGGTCCACCGACACCCACCTGATTTAAAGCTCTGCACCGTCGACCAGCCCACTCACAGCGGGATTTATTGGAATTTTAATTACCTTAACCGGCCTAATGTCCAAAGCAAATTTCTGTATATAAATTAGCATAATTCGCCAGATACATCCATATGCAAACGAGGGAGAAAATATGCAACAGACACGGGTATGACGTACCACAGATTATTTCTAAATTTAAACTGGCTGTTACAATAATTGAATAGTATCTCTTCTCGCAGATACACAGGAGTTGTAGCAGAAAATAAACTGGCCATGAACACTAGCAGCATTATATTTAATGGAAAAATAGAGAGAAAAAACCCAACTGAGTTCAATAAATCCCATAATTGAACCTCCAACTAATTACATATTAAGAAGATTAACCTTTGACACAAACTTGTGATACAAACAAAGAAGCCTCAAACAATTAATAAACTTCCAGTGTTTCAAGATTTCTCAGGTTAACAACTGAGCCCTCCCCATCTTCCTCCCCTTCTGCGTCGCAGTTAAAGGAATAAAAACTCTTGTTTAATATTCTCTCTGCCCCTGGACATTCCAGATTTAGACGAAGATCTCCCTCTGAACACTAGGGAGAAAAATCACTGTGGATCTCATTATGAGCAAAGAGGAAAGAAAAAACAAACACCCAAATGTAGCTATTCTAAGGAGGACAAAGCTGCAGCTCATGTTGTCGGCCACAGAGCAGCCGTGCTGGCTACGGCCACGGTTTTCCAGCCCTTGGGATCATTTCCAAGAGGCTGTGCGATAATTTTCACACGTGGAAATCCTAAAGCAGGAGCCCAGGGCCACCCATGCCCGGCAGCTCAGCCTGCCTTCGTGTCACGGCACAACCTGCTCGCAAAGGGCATCTCGAGTCGCTGCCCGGCGAAAAACTGCGATTTCAACGGGGAAAAGGGGGCAAAGAAAAAAACCAGGGAATTATTTCTAGAATTATTTAAAAAACCCGCACGATTTCACAGGAAAAAGACTGCATGAAAACAAATGGGTTTTAAAGTGTTTCGGGGTGGTACTTGCTGCACTAACAAGCATTTTAAAAAAATAATAATCTGGTTTAGACTTGTGAGAAAAGGAGGAACGCACTGACTTAGAAGGTCTCTTCTCTGCGAACTTCTACCATGTCCAAATTCAGAGAGGCTCTCAGCCCTTCTTACCTTTTAGTCTTTCCTTTATGGGGCTCTTTGGCAGCTTTCGATTCAGTCTTGCTGTAAGGAAACAAGTATTTTGTCTACCGTGTAGGGGTCTTTCTGACGTGTTCTTATTTTTAATGCTTCTTTTTTTTAATTTTTTTTTTTTGTAAGTGTACCCGTAATTTCACGAATCTGAATACGAAAAAAATCTCACACGGCCAAAAAAATTAAGTTTTTGTTGTTGTTGTCGTTTGTTTACCCCCCTCAGAAAAAAAAAATAGTCTGCCACACAGGAGATGAAAAAAAACCCAACAGATCGACAGGAAAACACTTATCCAAGTAGAAAAGCAAAGAGCTTCAGTGTTATCCAGCCCAGAGGAGAAGTGCAGCAAAAACAGGTCCAATTCCAAAACAAGCTTTTGATTTCCAGTGAAGAAAAATAAAAAAATGTAACCAAGACCAAGAAACCAAGACAAAATACACGTTCAAGTCCCCCAGCTAAATTCTTGCACGAGTGTGTCTTAAATACAAGTTTGCTTTTACGTGCTGCAGCAAAAGCCACGAAAAGCCAGGATCTGGAGTTGATGGGGATGAGTTCTCGTGTGTGTGCCTTGATGGGTTCTCAGTCCACATGGAGGAGCATCTGAGGGCTTTTTCAAAAAGTGCAAATCAAAAAAGAGAAACCCGGGCTCCAGGAGGAGGAAAAGAGAGGAGAGGAAAAA
>VXAU01000928.1:227561-405085 GCA_013399695.1 Formicarius rufipectus | reverse complement strand
TCGAGGAGGGGGGGATCGGGATGGGGATAAGGATCGAGGGGTGGGGGATCGGAATGGGGATAGGGATCGAGGGGAGGGTCGGGATCGAGGAGGGGGGCGTCGGGATTGGAATCGAGATCGAGAAGGGAAGGACTGGGATCGAGATCGGGATGGGGATCGAGGTCAGATTGGGAATCGGGGGGAAGGGGAAAGAGGGAGAGCTGTGGCGTCCCACATACACACACTCCTCCAAAAGGGGTGTAGAGGGGCTGTGCCCCCACCCCGTGCAAGTGTCCGGCGGTGCATCCACACTCACAGCCGCCCGTCGGTGCATTCACCTCTCCCTCATAAAGCCCCCTGGGGGGGAACGGGAGAGCTGTGCCCCACTCCAATCGCCAAAGGAGTGCAGAGGGACCTCACAGACACACAAACCCCGTGCAAACGACCGTCGGTGCATTCACCACCGCTCCCCTGCCCGCACATCCCCGCAGCGGTGTGGGGGGGAACAGGAGAGCTGTGCCCCCTCCATCCCACAGAGGAGTGCAGAGGGACCTCACACACGGACCCCCGTGCAAAGTTCGGTGCATTCTGCCCTCCTTTCCAAACCCCCTCCACTGGGGTGGAGGAGGCATTTAAGATGACAGAGCTGTGCCCCCCACCCTCAAACTGGTGCAGGGGGGCTTCAGGTGAGCACACAAACACACACGCAGGTTGGTGGGGAGGAGAGGGAAAAGGAGGGTGTAAAACATCGTCCTGCTGCACCCCGAGGTGCAAACAGCGCCCCTCTGGCCCTTTCCAGCATCCCTTGCCTTAAACATACATCCCTCTGGCTGTATCCGTACTCTGGCATGCACACATGTGCCCTACATGTACACACACGTGGCTGTGTGTGTGAGCAGGTACACCCAGGTGTAGGTGTGCACATCAGTGTGTACACACACGTGCATGGATACACCTGGGTTACACTCGAGGTGTATCTGTAGGTACAACCCAGCCCGCCACAACACACTCCTGCATGGCTCTGCTGGGCTGTTGGGTCCTTGGAGGGGATCCCCATCCTACCCAGGTGCCTCCAAAAATAATTCCGCTGTTTTAAATGAACTCGCAGCTAAGCAAACAGGGGAACTGCCAGGAACTGTGCAGCTTGGAGAAGGGAGGTGGAAACACCACGTTTCAGAGGTGTCAGAGGGGTTGGTTTGCCCCCCACGATAACCACGTTAACTGTTTGAGGAGAAAGTCAGGATCTTGTCTCAAAATGCCACGGGAAGAGTGGAATGCAAAAGTGACTCATTTTTGCTCAAAACTGTTGTGTCTGGGTCTTTCAGCAGATCCTTTCTGGTTCTCTCTCCTCTCCCTTTTCTGCAGTGAATGTTTTGGGAACTGCAAGGAAATCCAGAGCCTGAATCTTTATTTGCTCAGGCCGTTCCCCTTAAATCTGAATTGAAAGTGGGTTACAGAGCAAGGCTGATACTGCTGACAGTGGACTATGTCCCGCAGGGCATGGGGGGTAAGAGAAGTACAGCCCCAGTATGATTGCTGTTGGGATTTGTGATGCCAACCCCAAAGCCAGGCTGTGCCAGCCCCTGGGCAAGCGGCACCAGGAGCCCGGAGCCCCTTGACCACTGGAGGGAGCCCATATTGTGCCAGAATGCAGCAGAAATACTTCGGGGGAGACCAAAAAAAATTTTTACTAAAATATGAAATATCAAATCATTGTAGTCAGAACAAAGTGTCTTCTCCAGGTCAGACCATGATCTATGGTGATGTAAAATGTTATAAAAACCAGATTTAAATGCCCCATTTTACTTCACCGGTACAAAGAAAGGAAAAATTATTAAGAACACAGGCGCTGTCCCTCAACACACACCATGTTTTGAATGTCAGTCTGGCACCTTTCACCGGGAGTGAATTCATGTACCATGATGGTGGCAGACCTGACTTGGAGGAGAGATGCCCTTGTGCCATCCCAAGAGCTGGCACAGCTCCAGCTTGCTCTCCTTACTTAAATGTAGGTCAGCACCTATAGACTCCTTCCCACACCCACTCTGGAGCAGCAGTACCTCCCACACTGCTGCTTTCAAAAGAGATTTTGCTCTCCTGACGAACCAGCCACCCCAGAGGAGCAGAGCAAAGGAAGCCACATGTCCTGCATACAGGACAAGCATCCTCATCCTCACCATGTAGCTACAGGAGGTTGCCCTGCACCAGAAACTCTGCTTGGCAGTTGCACGGAGGAATGTTCCTAGTTCCTTAAATTATGTGTTGTGAACGTGGAAATATTTGTAATTCAAAACACACGTCTAACACACAAATATTTCTGGCTCCGCAGAGTGATGCCAAGTTGCTGGAGACCCTGAAATGTCAAAATGGAATAAAACTGAAAGTGATTTGTGTACTAATCTGTTTTCTTGGCCCTGGCAAAATTACCATCAAAAGCGTGATGTAACCACAGCCACACAGACACAGAGAGCCCATTGTGTTTGATGCTTGTGTTTTAAAATATGCCCTTAACAGGTAAAAATGCGTTCTAGTAAAGCTTTCCTGTCTTACCTAAGCTCTTCTACTATTCAATACTGGGCTTTACTCAATGCAAATTTGATACCTTTTCACCCTGCTTTGGTCTGCCCCTGGGGTTTTGCCCTCCTGCTGCCCTGGCTGTGCTTCTTGGAAGCTCACAGATATGCTGGCAGCTCAGATCCCAGGTGCATTTGCACTCTGTAGGACCTGGTGACTGCTGTCACCATGTACTTCTGTCCCCAGCAGCCCTCTCAGCCTGAGCTGACAGGACCTTGGTGGGGCACAGGCTTCTCCATGAGCTGTTTCCCAGAGCTGCTCTGCACAGCCACTGCTGCCTTTGAACCTTCTCCTTCCCCCCAGCACTCAGGTAAGTCTTTTTCTGTCACACATGAGTAAGAACAGATGTGAGCTGGTGCGAAGGGGAGGAAAAGGGACACCTGATACCAGCAGTTCAGTGCTTGCAGAGCAGGAGGAATTCCTGTGCTTCTACCACTGTCTACTAAACCTCCAATTTCCCAATCTTCCTGTGTCTCAGGCAAAGGTCTGTGCCCAAAATGTTCACAGGGTGCTGGGCATGTTGAATGGATGGATATGAGCAGGAAGAGCCAAGAACTCAGATAACAGCATTTTCTTTGCTGGGAGTGACAAAGCTGAACTAAGCAGAGCTCTTCACACATTCAGGGCTGTGTTGGGGTGGCTCAACTACACCAAGGCAAAATACTCCTCCACTGTAGACTTGACACCTCTTGCTTATTTTTCTGTCATCCAACCAAATATAAAAATGGGTCAAAATAGTCACCAAGCACTTCTTACCAAGTGATAGTGATCACACACAAAGTTCATCTCGCAGCCTTAAGGAGAATCCAGTCTCTGATGCTGAGCAGGACTTCCCAAAGCCCTCACAAAATGAAGGTGCACCTCCAAGGCCCTGCCTTTTCTGAGCTGATGTTCAGAGGTAGGGTGAGCAGGATTGCACTGGGAAGCCAGGATCAAGGATAACAAGGGCTTTTCCACGCAAGTTATGGATGTATGAGATTGCACAGAGTCCGTTCCTTCTGAAGGATTCAAACACATCCTTCCTGGCCACCCTACCAACAAACTGCAGTTTTAGGGTGAGCACTTAAGTAGAATCAGAGAATCACATAATCTTAGAATTGTTAAGGTTGGGAAAAAACTCTCAGGTCTTCAAGTCCAACCATTAATGAACCATACTGAACTTACACATCATTTTGTTCATAGAAAACTTGGCTTTAATAACTTGTGTTTCCCTCCCCACATTTCCATCTCACTTGCTGGGATCATGCCCTGCTCTGAGACACCCACATTGGGGTGGTTGTACCTGGCTATGCAATGTTCTCTCCCATGGCACTGACCCAAAGCAGAAAAGGCTCCTGAAAAGCTGGTACCCTGAGTTCCTCCTGATCTCTGGCACAGACATTTCACATCAGCAAACCCACCACGACAAGCACCATCAGAGGAGGCTGACAGCTCACCTCTTACCCTCAGGTTGGATTAGCTGCTCCCCCTGTTTTGTGTAATAACCAGGTACTTCAAACACTTGCTCAGAAAACACAACATCTGTATTCAATTCCCTCCCCAACCTGAGAGTCTCTAACCTGTATTTCCCACGAGAGAGTTGTAGCACGATGCTAAACAGTGATCTGGTGAGGGGGAAAACAAGGTATTTTTTATTCTTGCTCTCCAAGCAGAGCTATTGTACAAACAAGAACACAAGTGTCCTGAGGCCAAAAAGCAAGCAAGAAGCACATGACTCCCTACCCTGCTTGCCACAGCACACAGCAGTGGTGATAACATGTTCTGCTTATTATCAATAGCTGTTTAACAATAAATACATAATCTGCCCTGAACAGAGGGGGCAGAGGCCAGGACTTGCTCACCCTATAGTTAACCCTATAGAATACTTTCAGGGAGAGGAACAAATGGTTGAAAGGTTGTAAACTGTAAATGCCCACTTTGAGTTAAGTCTATAGGCTGGAGAAGTGTACAGAGATGCAAATTTCTGGTTGTGCTTTTAAGAATAAAAGTATTGCCATTAATCAGTTTTTCTTGCTCTGTTCTCTACCTGCACAGGCATCATTTATTGGTAGGAGTGGGCTGGAACGAGCAGAGGGAAGAGACACAGGCTGTTCCAGTGGCACAGACAGTGCTCATCATCCAGGCACGGCTGCAGATGGTACAGAAAACCCACTGCTGAGTGTGCAAACCCCCAGGGGAATACTGGAGTTGTCCCCTCTGGCACTGGCTGGCTCACAGGGGCACCAAGCCAAGTGTCTGTAATAAAAATCCTGCAGGAGAAAGGAAAAAAAACCCCCTGATTACCCAACATTTCAATGAACTGGGAGGAAGGTGCCAGCACTTCTTTGCTGAAAAGGCCTTTTGGGAAAGGATTTTCCAAGTCTCCCTCAGCTTGTTGATTTTTATCTTCACCCCACACAGAGCCTCATGCATGCATGGGAAGCACTGGAGCTGTTTTCATGATGTGCCCAAAACTCAAGATGGTTTTGGTTTACCTACCGGTTTGCAAGTCTCTTAATCCCAATGGAAATAAAACAGTTGGAGACAGGCCACAAAAAGGTTAATTTTCTGTGTATACCAGTCTGACCTTTTCTGACAGGGACAGCTCAAACAGCTGCACCCATGAAACACCCGAGGCATGAAAACTCTTCTGAAACAAGTGGCAGGAAGGAGAATATCTTCTAGCACCCCACCAGCTCTCAAAGCAGCAGTGAAAGAACTTGCAAACACTTAAGTAGAAAAACAAACCTCAGTCCTCAGGCCAGGCACTGCTCCCACACCACCTCCACAGTGCCCGTGGTGACAGCCCAACACCATCTCCTTAGGACAAACAACAGCCTTTTGCAGCAGAAACTTTATAATATATGTCAGCCATGCAATGCTGGCAGTGGAACAGACCAACACAGCTGACTGCAGCTTCCAACATTTCTGTTAGAGGACTCCTTCACATCACATGTGCTAAGCGTGGGCATCACCCTCCTGCCAACACCTCCTAATCCTCGGAGCTCTTCAGGGCAAAGGATGGCAGAATGGCAAATGCTTACAGCTGCAGCTTGGTTCTGAGCAGTTGCTGGGCCAGCAGCCTCAATGTTCAAGGTAAAAATGAGTTATTATAGCCCCTATGGATGAGATAAAAACAAGATTCTCAGGCAGTTTTCATGAGACACTTGGTAGGATCACTACCAAGTTTTGCCCAATGTCCTGGCTAATCATCATGGGAATAATTTCACCTCTCTAAAATATTTCCCTATTTTCAGAGGGCCATATCATCCACTTCTTTCTCTCTTTGATTAAGCTGGGGATTGTGGCTGCTGCCTTCCATCTCCTCAGTGGCAGAGAACTTTCTAAAGGGGATGCCAGTATAATGTACATTTATTGCCTGCCTTGGGATCTTTGGGTGATTATGCTTTGATGTGATGACTGTGATTCTGCACAGACTTCCCAGGTATCAACACTTCGGGCTGGATTGTACCTAGGGCAGCTTCTGTATTCCTGACAGAGCTGATATGATTTATCCCTGGGGTGAGGAGGTGGGAGAGAAAGAATTGCTTGTGACAGATACTAGTCATGTTGCTTAATGAAGTTTTGCAAGGTGTTCTGAGACAGCAGGATGGGGTCAAATCAGGGAAGGTCACATCACTGGAAGCTGCAGTCCTGAGTCAAGACCTGTCTTCTCCCCGGAGCCTGTCACTCTGCTCCCAACGTGGCTGGCGGAGCTGCTCAGACTGCAAAGAATTTATTGACACCCACCCACCATCCCTAAAGTTTTATGGCAATATAGATCCATTAGAAATCCATTTTACAGAGGTATTAAAATAATGAAGGTGAGAATTAAGAGAGCAGCACACTCCTTGAAAAACCCACTGATCATAATATACTGCTTTAAAGAAAGTTATCGTGCAGTCCCCTTAAAGAAAGTTATCAATTAGTCACCGTATCAGACATGGGAGAATTGTTCCCTGAAGAGGATTTTAGGAGGAAAGCCATTGACTAAATGATGAATTTATCACTAGGGGTTGCATGGCTCCATGGACTAAGATGACATGGCACAGAGGACTCGGAGAGCAGACTGGTGACCCTGGAGAGGTTCGGGGAGTCACAGGCTGCAATGGGAGTGCAGGTTGCAATGCCCATGCTGCTCCCAGGCAGGGTGACAGCAGCTAAGGAAAGAGTCATGACACCAGGAGGGTGGATCAGA
Organism: Formicarius rufipectus; assembly: GCA_013399695.1. Taxonomy (NCBI): domain Eukaryota; kingdom Metazoa; phylum Chordata; class Aves; order Passeriformes; family Formicariidae; genus Formicarius; species Formicarius rufipectus. The sequence goes on along the minus strand of VXAU01000928.1, from coordinate 398,355 downwards.
GCTCTTACCTGTCCAGTGAGCTCTGGGCACTGGGCAGACAGTCCTGCAGCTGCCTGTCCCTGCTGCGGTGTTGGCTTGGGATTTCCACCTCATGCTCTGCTTCCCCCATGGCTTTCCTGACCACCATAATGTTCTGTGTACGATGAAAGTACTATGGATTTTCTGATACAGATGCTCCACTGAAAACAGGGACATCAGAGCTGATGTCAAACAGGCATTGGTGGGGTTTCAGTAGGATGATTTGTCCACCCCTGCAGCTGAGCTGTGAAATACCCTGGGGCAAGGCAGCCGACAGCAAAAGCTGAAGTCAAAGTACAAAAATCTGGCATTCACTGAGGCCAGTGGGAAGAGTGTAAACCTATACTTTTATACTCTGCAAGTTCTCTTGCTTTCTGCTCTGCTCACTGTCTCTTGGCTCCCCAGCACATATGTTCAATGGATTGATGTGCCAGTAGACTCCCCCCATCCCAGCTAAAATCCTCCTTCCATGATGGCTGCAAGGATTAAGTTTTTTCTCATGCATTTTTTCCTCATTTCTCCTGGAGGCACTGGGAGAATACAGGATTTCCCTACAGGAACTTGCTGAGTCCATGCTGGTCCTGTCATAACTAAGGAATCAAGTGATCTGGCCACTGGAGGATGTTCCTTTTCCCTACAGACATCCTCTCTGCAGTGTGCTGGAGGATGTTTGTCCTACCTGGCTCCTTCAGCTCAGATAACTGAAGTTGAGCAGAGGAAAGAGCCACTGGGAAATGGCTTTTGTCTGTGGACAATCCTCATCTGATAATGTCACATCTACACAGGAGAAGCACACATGAGCCTGTTTCCATCTGAGCAGTCTGGGGAAGGCAGCACAAAAGAAAGAGGGTTTTATTATGAAAAGGTTGTGAACATTGTCTGGACTTGGGGGAAATCACAGTATTTCCATGTAATTGGAATAAACTTGCAAAATGCTTTGTTTTGATCCCAATCATCCCTGGAGGTATTTTAAACCTGTGCAGCTGTGGTGCTGAGGGACATGGTCTAGGGGTTGGCAGTGCTGTGTTAATGGTTGGACCTGATGACCTGAAAGATCTTGTCCAAACCAGATAATTCTACCACCCTATAAATCCCCATTTCTCAATGCAAAGGTGTTTTGTGAGCCCAAAGCTGCCCTCCTCTGTTGCTGCATGGCTGAAAGGGCCCCTGGAGTGACCATGGTAGTCACCTGCTGCCCACACCTCTCTCGGCTCAGCTGAGAGGCTCAGCAAAGCCCTGACAAATTGCCAAGCTCCTCTGAGATAAATGATCACAAACAAAAATATTTGTGTTTACTGTGGGGATTTGTCTGTGCATAATTATGCATTAGTCATTACCAGGACTACAGGAGAGTTTTACACATGTAAATATGTTCAGTTAATTAGACAGGACTGCTTTTGGTTTGTTTCTTCTCTGCAGTCTGATCCTGAAGTCATCAAACACTCCTGGATCACGAGTCGGGTTGAACGAGATACTTGAGGAAAACAGCTCTCTCCCTCCTGGTAATGCAGCTCTGGGTATCGATACATATTCCTTTAAAATACTTTTTGTAGCTTTTCTGTTACAGCCTCGAGGTACTTCACACGATGCAGCACAACCTCCACACTGTTCTCTCATGTACGTGTTTCAAGGGGAGATCAGATGGATTTCTCAGGTAATACAATATAAGACATTATTTTCTTCTGAAACACTTTTAAGTGCAGCAACTTTTAGTAATCTTCTAGCATCTTCTTCTATGTATGACAAAGTCTATTAGTGTCATTTGCATGAGAAGTACACAATAAATCATTCACGCACAGTTTAGTACAGGTTAAGTGTAACAGCCTAACTGTGATTTTCTAAAAGAAAATCAGAGCAGCTCATCAACTGGTGTAAATCAGCAGTGCTCCATCAAAGCCACTGAGTCACTCCAGCTAATCACTTGGCCCAGGGGAAAGGTTCGGGGGGGGAAAAAAGCAGCAGGGAAGAGCACGATTCCTGCCACACTGGAAGGACTTTCTTCTGAAAGCCTAAAAACCTTTCCAAAGGAAATCCACGGGTTGTGGGGCCAGCACAGCCCGACTGGCCCGAGGCTCTGTGGTGGGCAGGCTCCTGGAGGGCGAGGAGCATTCTAGGGAGCCAGCCCAGAGCAGGGCCATGGAGCTCTGTGGGAAACCTTGGGCTTGACCCAGCCCAGAGGGTGAGAAAAAGATCAGTTTCCCCAAGCACCTGCCGCTGTCATTTGGGCAAAAGCCTTGAACAACAGCAAAACTAGTTCCAACCCCTCTGGGTTGAGAGGGTTGAACTCGATGGAGGTTTAAGGTCCCTTCCAATCCCAATCATTCTGTGATTCCATGATGTCAGAAGGTCTGGTGTCCATTCATCCCTCCCCATTTCACAGGTTGGCTGTCTTTCACGTTTGGACCACTGACCCTATTTGTTATGGGAGGAAGTGCTACCTGTCCTGGGTGCAGCACAGCAAAGTCCTCTTGGCAGATGACCCTCTTGGAAGGGGACAGGCCCATCCTGCTGCACCCAGACTGGTCCCTTAACTCAGGAAGGGAAAGGAAATTCCTTTGCAGTGATGTGGAATTTGTCACCGGCTCTGGAAAGGAGCCATGTGGGCACGAGAGGGGTGAAGGGGTCCCGGGAGGGGGGTGGTTAAAGCATTGCACTGCAAAAAACCCCCACATTGTCCTTCACCGGCACTGATAACTTCTTGTTTGGCTGCGGGCACAGGCACTGAGCGGTTCAGCTTTGCCAAGGCAGGAGTGGAACACAAGCACAGGTTTGCTCAAAGATGAAGATCTTTCTCCTCCCCTCCTCCCGTTTTTTCTCTCTGTTTTTTGGTCTGGTTCTTGTTCTGGCTGCGGCAGCGTGTGGGACAGAGGCTCATTGTTCCCACTGCTGAGGAAACACGCCGCAGGACTGATCTTATTAGAGCTGGGGCCATGCCCGGGCCAGCCAGGGAGGAGCCACCAGCACATCCTCGGGGGGCACATCACAGGGGGCACATCATTGAGGGGCACATCACTGGGGGCTTGGTGTGGAAGCAGAGGCAGAGGCAACCCGTGTTGGCCACTGCTCGGGGTCATTGTGGGCACTCGGGTTTAATTTCTGGCTGTAGCTACAGGGCTTTGCTTGTGCTCAGTGCCTGTGGATCAAGCACTGAGTAGCTCAAGTTGAAGGGCGAAATTTAAGGTGAAAATGCAGAATGCCAAGCCCAGGACCTCAGGGGTTCTGCCAGGAGTGGCAACACTGTGATGGCAAGGGATAGACATAAACAGCTCGGTGATTTTGAACCTCATTTGTCAAAAAAATCATCCTCCTGCAGTCGTGCTACCTCTTTCTTCCTACTGTCCCACTGTCATTCTGGAACACAGTATTTACTGTGCTCGACAGAGAAGTCATGAAGATGTTCAGATCCTACAGATTTTGATATAGGGGTTAAAAGAGACCAGAGGAGGGTCTGCATGAAGGGCAGAGTGACATTTCCTGGCTGTGCTCCTGGTTGGACTGACAGTCAGTCAGGTTGATTGAGATGCATCTTCTAAATGCTCAGGTACCAGAGGAAAGTTGCACAATCCCAGGCTATTTATTTGTTACTTATAAAGAACATCCCTTTGAATGCACTGGCTAAATAAGAATTAATTGTGTTAAAAATTCAGGTTAACGAGCGCTGTAGGAAGTTGTCTTGAGGGAAATAAAAGGGAACAAAAAAAATCTCGGGCACTAATGATTAGAGCAAAGCCCTGATGTTAGAAGGACTTTGTCTCAGCGGAAGCAAGTTGCTCATCTTTTCCAGGAGATACATGCATGCATTGCAAAATGTTTATTTTGTACTCTCTGAAGTGGTTAATCTACATGCAAAGCAATGAAAAGGTGCCTTATTAGGCTAATTGCTAATAAAAGGAAAAAAAAAAAGAGAAAAGAAAAAACAGAACTACTGTGAGCAAATATTTAAAAACAGATGCAGAAGGCTGTGAAAACAAACACAATCTCGTTTTTGCCATGAAGTTTTCCCACCAGAAATCAGGCAGTTCAAAGAGACGTCCGGTTAATACGGTACCTCCAGGCTCCCGGCGCTGGGGCTGTTCATTAGCCGCTTCTTAATTCTGTGATGCAGAACTGGATTAATGGAAAGGTGACTGGGAAGCCACTGAGGGACCTGCTAATGATACTGCTTCGTCCTTAGAGGAGTCCTCTCTAGCCTTGCCCACGTGTGGCAAAACACACACCATCAGGATACAATGCCACATTATCACAAGAAAACACTTTGGAGAGGGGAAGAAGATGTCATCGCCGAGTGGTGCTGGGAACCAGTGAAACCCAAGATGGAAAAATAATTGCATGCATGTTTTTTAATACAACAGGATTCCCCCAAGCTCATTAAAGCAGATGGAAGTTTTAAAACCTGCATTACTTTAAAAATTAATTTACAGCTGTGGGGCTTGGTGGCCCAGAGAACATTAAAATGATAAATCTGGAAAGGTGATGTGAGCAGAAAGGAGGATTACTTTGGTCACAACATGGCCTCGCTATGGGAAGGGGAGATGCTACCGTTTTGTTGCTGCCGGGTGGTTTCCTCTTCTGTGCCATTTCTGGGCTTAACCCAGATTTTAAAATACTGTAACAAACCATTACAATTTCCTCCCGAATGATGAGTAAGCCAGAAACGATCTTGGTGCCTCTCTGCCTCATTAGACACCGGCTGACGTGGCGAGGGAGCTGATACAGCCCAACGTCTGCGCTCTGGGCTGCGGCAGAGCCTCGCCAAGGCTGGACATCCACACCAGTTCATGCCACCAGCTCGTGATATTCCACCTCCAAAGACCCTGCTGTGCTCCCCCTGCTCCAGCAGGATGGTCTCAGCAATGCCCTAATTCCCCCTCCGAAGACAAGCCGTGCCTGTCTGAACCCATAGTGGTGTGGCAGCGTGCCCGGGGGCCGGGCAGGGGGGGCAGGCACTGGCACAACTCCCGGAATGCCAACTCGGTGCCAGGCAGGGAATCCTTCACCCTGCACAGCCATCACCCTCGGCTGGGGCAACCCCCGCTGTGGGAAGGGTCACAGGCAGAGCGGTGGGACGGAGTGGTGGGACAAAGCGAGGCAGGGGGGGATGGACCATCTTTTTCCTGCCTGATTCCAAGCACCAAGTGCGGGGTGCGTTAGGTACTGCAGAACAAAGGCTGGAGCAGGTTGTATTCAGCTCACACCAGCTACCTCTGGTTGCTGGGAAGAAAGGAGCCCTTTGTTTGGAAACAGCAGCTACTCCCACCGAACCACACACGGGGCTCTGCTTGTGCAAAAGCCCGTGTCACGTACAGGAGTGCTATGGCACAACGTGGCACCTGTTCCCCCGCTCCGTGGTTCCCCCTCACCCTCACAGGTACGTGCAAGGCACAGGGAGCACTTCCAGGGTCTGAGTGTGTGGCCGGGATGAAATCTCATCCCAGGAATGCACCTCCGTGTACAAAACACACCTGCTGTGACCGAAGGAGCTGCCTGCCCCTGCCCTCACCACAACCACCCATGCCAGGCTCACAGCCAGCCCACACCAACACAGCTCTGGATCTCCGGTGCCAGGTTCAGGAATCACAGCCACAGATGTGGCTGAGCTCTCGTGCATCCCCATCTCCAGCATCATTCCACTGCTGTACCAGGGATTTCCTGGGTCAAGGCGGTTTCTCCCTGCAGAGAGTGTTCCCGGGGTGCCCGGGCTGTGCCCAGGAGCGCAGTGAGACCCAAAGCTACGGCAGACCCCATTATACCCGGGCTCAGACGCTCTTCCCACCGCCCCGCTGCTGCTGCGTTTATTATAACATGCTTCTCGTTTCCTTCTCTCACCCCACAAATTAACTTTAACAGTAAATTAACTTTATTCTGTTGCTGGTCAGCCTATGAAGTGGGAGCGAGGCGGATTTTCCCCCTGGCCGTTCCGGAGGCCCCGCGCCTGGCCGTGACTCACAGGCTTTCAGCCTGCCTATTGAAGGGCCAGGAGCCCGAACAAAGCCCCCATTCACTCTCGGGCTCTTCTAGTTTTTCTTTGAGCCCTTGCTGCTTTATTTTTATTCTTTCCCAAACATTGTTGGCTAATTTCATTGACAAAATTCATAACTTGGGGTTGGAGAGCTCGCCCTATTCAGCTACGAGCGCTGGGGGGTTTTGTTTTTCTTTTCCATGCTGCCCATCTTGCCTCTTTCTCCACATCACCCTGAACCCAGTTTCCAGCCTGGGGATGGAGCAAAGGGTCACAGCACTGTATGGAGCATAGGTGATTCTCAGTTTTTGGATGGAGAAGAAAAAGCACCACAATAAGATCTGAAGCTGAAGCAAGAGGGTGATGCTGGGGTCAGCACGGACTGGACTTCAATCCTACACTGCAGACCCAAGTGACCCCTTGAAGTACACAGCAAACATTTAAAAATACAAGCCTGTTTAACATTTATGTCTGCAATACTCTGCAGCGTGTCCAGTTAATTGTAACTCTTTAAAAACATCTGCATTTCATAAAGGACTAACTTTTCTTCCCCTCAGGCTGCCCCTCCTGAGACATCCCTCTCCAGGCTGCTGCGTTACACAGTAATTACAATCCACAAGTACCTGACATCACCACCAAGTGCAGTGCATTATGGTTTCAAAAACAAGAGAAATAATATTGCTCAAGATGGGGCTGAGCCAAAATCCCAGATACAAACACCATCTTTTTTTTTTCTGGCAGAGTCGAGAGCTGGAGCCCTGCGTGGCAGCCAGGGCCCCTGTGGAAATGTCACAGGCACAGAATGGAGGAGTCACTTTGTGCCTTGGTAAGACAGAGGACATTTCTTCTGCCTGCTGACCCTGAGGGGTTTAAATACACGCAAGCAGAGAGCAGCGATGTCATGCCATCAGCAAAGACCTCACAACAAAAAACTGTGCTGGAGGTTAGCATTAGCCAGAGCCAGCCTCTGCCCCACTGCCACCTCTGCCTTTCTGTTCTCCCAGGGCATCACCTGGGAGACCTGCAACCCCACTGCCACCTCTGCCCCAGAGCCACAGCCCCCTTGTCCCATCCAGTCCAGTGCACAAGAGGGAGCCAGTGCCAGAATTTGCCAGACCATCATTTTGGGAAGGGATGCAGGCTGGACCCAAAGCAGCCCCAGTGGTGAGAGCCGGAAGCACCCCAGGCAGATGCCTGTGCTGTCAGCACCAGCCCTGCACCAGCACAGGCAAACACCTCCGGGAGTCTGGGCTGGGGAAGGCACTAATGTCACTGCAAGATGCTGTGGGTTTGTTCCCTCCCTCCCTGCTCGAAGGAGGCAGGACTTGCCTCACAACATGTTATATGGATACATACAAACATACACACATAATATATACACATCATTTAGTTTATGGCCACCAAAGTGCACTCAGCTGGTACCTAAAGCAAAGTCCTTAATGGTGTTTTATGCAGTAAATCCCTTTTCTCCTCCTCTCCCGTGGTAGAGGCTTGTTCTAGAGTGAGAGCAGGGCTGGAGCATCAGCCCCCTAACCTGTGGGAACACCCCCCATGACCCACAGCCTTCCTGCTTTGCTAAGATCTCGAGGCCAGGTCTCTTTTCTCGTTCTTTTATTGGCTTGTTTTCCTGCAGAGAGGCAGTGGTTAGAGGAGAAAGAGTGTGTTTTTCGGTCCACAGAGCAAGCAATTTACTTTTTGAGGCTGTTTGCCAAAACCACATTCCTGCTTCAGCTTCCAGTCCAAGCAGAGGGGAGTCTAAGATCAGAAAGGAGAGTCATGGGCTGATTTTGCTCAATTGCTTGTGCTCTCTTTGCCTTGTGTGAGAGCTGAGCTCACTCAAGGCTTGAGGCATCCTCTGCACCTTCACATCTGAACAACAAGCAGGGAAAGCAAAAACCACAGGATTTCCTCTGCAGTTAGCAATACCCAATAAATTCACAGCAAGAGTAAGCCTTTAAAAGAAAAAAATAAAAATAAAAGTCCCCTAAACCAAACATTTTATCCTTTCCTGGTCTAATTGGGGAATAAACTTAACATCTAATTTTAAGGATGAAGTGAAAAGGAAAAGGATAAAAGCAAGTTGAGCCAAGCTCTGCACCCAGCGGTGATCACAGGCAGCAGGCTGGGTCTGTATCTCCAGAGGAACCAGTAGCTCTGCCTGTCAGGCTCCAAGTCAGGGGGGCTGTGACAGGAGTCAGGCCCTTTGCTCTCCAACACAGCAGGTGGGAGCTGGGTGCCTGTCACCACCAGAACCTCCAAAGCCTGGAAAATGATGTGCAGCCTCAGCTGGGAACTGCTGTGTGCTGGGAGGGGCTGGAGCAGGATGGGCACTGGGTGTGGGAGGCTGAGCTCCATCTCCCTTACCTTGGATGCAGCTCCACGCAGCTTCATGGGGTGATTCCTGGGGGATAACTCATACTCTGTCCCTTGAACACAAGGTAGATTTAAAAGTGCCTTGGGTGGGCATTAGATGATTTTGGACGTGTCAAACGATGCTCTGGTAATGCAGAGACAGAGGTGCTGCTGCCTTGCACCCAGGCTGGGAGTGAGAAGCCTGGCTGGGGATGTAGGGCCTGACCCCTCTTCCATCTCTCCACACTCGGGTTGTCTCCACTCTCCTGCTGGCTCAGGGCCATCTCTCTGTCTGGTTATACACAGCTGGTGACACAGCAGCGCCCCTCACCATGACTGCTTAGCTTGGCCAAAAAGGCTGGAAACCAAACTACTGCACACTCAGATCTCCCTCAGCAGCCTCACTTTTTCCCAAAGCCCCACCAGGTTTCTGAGCATCACAAAGCTCTCCCAGCCAAAGCAGACTGGGAAATGCTGGGTAAGAGAGACAGTGTGAACAAGGGGATGCTCCTGGGGTTCCTCAGACTTGCTGCATCTGGACAGGTCCCCTGGGGCTCTCCTGGGACTGTGTGGGTGCCTTGCCCTGTTTCCCTGGTCCTCGGATTTTGTGTCACTGAAACAATCCTCAGGGAGAAGTGGCTCAGCCCCCGAGTGTGAAGACCTTGCTGGCAGCCAACCATACCCCTTGCAGGTCCCCCTCAGCTTTGCAATCCTCCCAAAGGCAGTCTGCAATTCCCAAAATGGGAGTGATTGCTTTAGAAAAGATGAGAAGCCTGGGCTTGCTTATCTTTAAAGAGCAGTTAGCAAAAATAAATCTACTTTTGAGACCTGCTTCTGCTTTCCTCTCTTTCACTTCCACAAATCACACCCTCCACCTCTGCCACTTCAGAGCAGCCTGGCCAAGCATCCGAGCATCTTGAGGTGCTGGTCACCCTCTTCTTTTTGGGTGTTATATCACATCAAGGACAATTAAACATACATTGGTGCTGCTCTTAGATGGTCTTAGGTGGGTTTTCCATATACATGATAGCTCCGGATCTTGCAGGGAGGTGATGCAAAGTCCCATGGATAGGACAAACAGGGTCCTGGCATTCTGGTCCATCCTCTGAAAGAGCTGTTGGCCACTTTTCACCAGTAGTGCTGGGGATTATTCATAAATTAAGTCTCTTGGGTAATATTTTTTTCTCCCTATTGCCCTTATCTTCTCACATCTTCAGTTCTTCCATCCTGTGTGTTTGGTTTGGTGTCAGGACCTCAATACACCAACCTCTCCCCTGCACGGGGTACACAGACACCCGTGGGTTGCACCAGCTCTTGTTCAGCCAGGAGCATCCCAGAGAAGCCTGGTGATGCAGAGGGAAAGCCACTGGTGCTCCTCAGTCCCTCTGAGAGAGCCAAAATCCATCCTTCCCATGGGCACTGAACCACCACGGGGCTCACGCTCCCCACTTAACTCACAGTTTCCCAATGCCCAGCCAGGGGTTCCCCCTCATTTCCACAGTGACAGGGGCCACAGCCTGACTTGGCAGACTGGTGTGTCTTTAGGGAAAATATATCCTTCAGTGGGAAGAAAAAGGATTTGTCTGTAAAGGATTTGTTTTCTGCAAGCAGAAAGGAAATATTTATTTTTTAAAAAAGAAAAAAAAAAGAAAAGGCTTATAATATACCACAATACCTTCCTCCCTCACCAAAGGTCAAACTTAGATCCAATTTCAGTCAGGAGGGAGACGTCTGTCAGACAAGCACTAATCACTATTTAGTATTCATATTCACCTATTAGAAGCTCCATGCTGTAAACATGTCTATGAATTAACAAGGCATCTGGCCTCTCTTATACAATATGAGCAGCTTGGATCATAAAGTGTCTGCAGAAAATAAAAAGTGCCTTCCATCTGTCTCTCCCAAATATCACTGCTATCACCAAAGCAAACAGACCGGCTCTTCCAAAGCACCACCGTCCCCCTCCCCCAGAACGTGTTAGTCAAACAAAAACAAGCGTTTCACGGGGAGCACTTGACAGATCTGAAACGACTCCGAGGAGCCAGGCGCAAATTAAGAACTGGGGGGAAATTAGCTGAAAGATAACTGGGGGGAAAAACGCTTCCTAATAACAAAGTCTCTTCCCAGCCCTCCGAGTAATTACGCACAGCGCTGGCGCTGCCGTGGGGAGGTCAGCGCTGCCCGGCAGAAGATGCACGGGCACACCAGGACCTGTGCCAGGGCAGAGCCACCGTGGGGTTGCTGTCCCCGGATTTTACACCTCTGCAGCTCGCAGCAGAGAGGGCACTGAGTGATCGTGGTGACCCTTGGAAGGGCCAGAGACCCAGCTTAGTCCTGCTGCGTGGAAAAGGCAAAGCCCAGCTTGCCTTGAGCCGTCAGAACTGCCCTGTGCCAAGGCCACCAGCTCCGGTGGTGCCATCACAGCACACTGACTGCAAGTCCCAGCCCAGGTCCACGGGCTGTGTTTTCCCTCTAAAGCAGAGCAATTCAGCTCATGGCTGTGGCTGTCTGTGTGGGATACAGGAGAGCTAAAGGTGGATAATTTATGCCTGTTCCCAGCCTGCAGGGAGATGGACACAATTCCAGAGGAGCTGTGTCAGTGCAGGATATCAAAGCAGGCTGCTTGGAGCTGGATTGGAATTGCCCTGATGGCTGTGGGAGGGAAGGGCTGGAGGAGCCCCTGGAGTGGTCCTCGCTGGGTTAGGGAGGGCCTGGGTGGGCAGCCAGAAGAATCAGTGCCACAGCCAGGACAGGAGACCTCCCAACCCTTCAACATCCAGCCACTCTCCTCATCTCCATGTTCCCCCCATCTCATGGCCTTTTCTCCTCTGGTTTCCCAGCCCACTCCAGATTTCAGCTCTGGTGCTTCCCAAGGAAATCCATCTGCTGGTAGATGGAATGGCTTTCTCCTGTCTTAGCTCCTGCCAAGGACTCAGAGCAAAGGCTGGACCTGGAGCAGGGACATCATCACTTTTGGGGGCAGCTGCTCACCTGAGAGGCTCCTGGGTCCCCAGGACACCACTCATGTCCTGATTAAAGCCGGTGGCCTTAAACCAACCCAGGCTCCTCTGCCTCAAGGGAAGGGTCTGCTTTAAACCCTGGCTTTGTTTTCAGGAGATAGATTTAAATCAAGGGGAAGGAAGAATGAGGTTCATAAATCAGGCCAGCCTGAAAAAGAGGCATGAAAAATGAATGAACCGAGCACGTGTGTGAGTTCTGCCACCCCAACCTGCTCCACTGGCACAGCCCACCCGTGGCTGGCAGTCCCCAGCCCCTCGTGGCACCTGGCTCAGCACCACTGGCAGACCTGTTGCCTTTTCCCCAGTTCATTTCCAAAGAGAAAATACCCCACTTGGCTTTAAACGTGAGCTGGGGAGGGTCTCATGGGCTGGGTGGGCTCCAATCCATGTGCTCAGCAACGTCAGGCTCTGCCTCGCTCCTCTTCCCATTCCAGGTTTAAACAATGCTTTTAAACTCTTTGGATTGCATGAGTTGTTTAAACATAAATAGAGGGGAGCAGAGGGAAGTCATGGCTTTCTGGAAGCCGTTCTCACGTCCACCACACACATGGATGACAGAAAGAAGAAAACCAGTAGGCTTCCAGACCCCCCGGCTGCAGACATCTGAGGAGCTGGCTGCATCCAGTGAGCCTCTCTCAGCTCCCTCCCCGGCCAAAGAGCTGTTCCCATAACAGTGATGCAGGGCTTATCTCCTCCCATGTTCTCCCTGGGAGAGCATCTCTCTGGGAATGGGGCTGAAGCAGCCTGGCTTGGTGATGAACTGAGACACTGGGAGGGGGATCTGCACCTCTGCCATGAGGCTTTGGTGTGTCGGGTCCACAACGTGCACACCTAATTTGGATCAATGAGAAACTGGCAGGTCCAAGTGCACTGGGGGTTGTGCACTCAAATACTTGCACTTTGCAAAGCAAAAAGGCCCCATCCAACCCAACCCAACGTGGCTGCAGCTGCTGTGCTGGGACATGATGAAGCAGGTTCTGAAAATACCCACCTGTGTCATTTGCTATGCAAATAATTCAAAGAAATAATTCAACCCGGGGCTTAGGAAGAAATGGTGGGAGGGTGGCCAGTGCCTGAGAGTCAGCCCAGAGCAGCTGGTGTGGAGCTGGAGAAGGTGGGAAGGAGGGAGAAGAATAAAGATGGGGAAATTTGATTTTGACTTCCTGTAGGATGACCTTAAGTGGCTCCATGTGGGAAACTGGGAGACTGGAGAAAGGTCTCACTGAGCATCACCATTCAGAACATCACCAGAATCCTTCATTACATCCTTCCACTGGTGAAAAGCTTCTGAAATATGTGTTTTCCTTGCTGTAGGGATTTAGCTGCCTCTGTTATACCATGTTAACCACTTGCACTGCTGCAAAAATCTGGCACGGAAGATTCCCAGCCAGCTCCAGGGCCAGGAGAACAGGTACCCAATCCCACAGAGCCCAGAACAGGAGCAGCTGCTGTCAGAGCTCTGGGACCCAAGGCTGCCCTCAGCCACACTGCTGCCTGACCCCAGTCCCAGGCCACCAAAATCAATAAGCAACTTGTCACTGGCCCCAGCAGGGACAGGATCAGGCTCTCCAGGCACAAGGAAACCCTTGGAGCGGGAAAGCTAATTTAAGAGGAGCTCATCTCCTTGTGTTGAGGGACATGGAGCAAGGAAAAAGCATGACAGATTTTGGTATATTTTAACTAAATTATTGTCCACTGAGGGCTGAGCCAAGACCACAAACATTATTTCACTTTCTAGCAAGGCTGCAGTGATGAATATGGGTTTCAAGGGGGAAAAGCTGGGTGGTTCTTATTTCTAATTTTGAGTCATTCCTTCTCCTTTGAAGGCTGAACATCTCAGTACATGGCTGACAAAACAAAGACTCCCATTCCTCAGCAAGACATGTGGGTCTGCAGGTAAATGCAGCAAAGCTTAAACCACACATATCAAAATGCAACAGAATTTCACAGTGGGCTCTGTTAAAAATATTCTGTTTAATTGATTTTTTAAAAAAATCTATTATGCTGCTCTAGGCAGGGCTATTGATCTGCAGTGCTGGAGAAGTAATGAAGAAGCCTTCAAATCAATAAGGCCAAAGTATATCTCAAACTGTATCTGCTCCACCAGCACAACAGGGATGTGGCCAGTGAAATTCCCCAGCTGGGGCCAGGACTATGAACAAACCTGTCCTGATGACTGCGGAGATTTATTTCTATTGGCATAAACATAACTAATGAAGCCTCGATGACTCTTCACTTCCGTGAAAGCTGATAATATATCGAGGTGCTCACAATGCAATGAGCAAGAACACATTTGCAAAGGAAGAAAAAACCCGACTCCCTCAACCGTGAGCTGTATTTTCTTCTCGGTGCCCTTGATTCTCCTCCACCCCCTTCCCCCAAGCCATGGTAATATTTCTTTTTGGAGCTCTGGTGTGGGTTTTAACAAGGCTTTTGTAAGTCGCCAAGGCTGGAGTTTTAGGTTTTCTTTTATCCCTCGCTGTCAGGATGGAGTAGGTAGGCAGCTAAAATCACAGGCTGATAATATTGTTTGGGGCTAACAGCCTTATCTTATCTTGTTCATATTATTCATATTACCTTAGATAAGCCACCTGGGGTCGAACACAAGCAAGATCCAGGGAAGTGACCTCATTACAGTTCAGGTGCCTATTTACTGTAATAAGAACAGCTGGACTAACACAGCCATACTTTGAACTTTCCATCCGAGGCTTTGACTCCATCCCTCTCACACTTCACAGCACAGAGGAATGGAGGAGCCAGAGTTAATCAGCACCGACACTTTTCCTCCAAAAGGCCTGGCATTTCAGGAGGTTTTTGCCTTTGGACACGGAAGGGTTTTGGAAGGCTGCGCTCCCAGCTAAACCTCAGGCACAGGTTGCACCCCCAGAGATGGGAATGCTTGGATGCTGTTGCTAAAGATCCCCCATTGATGGTGAAGAGCTGCTCAAAACGCAATCAGCACTTCATTGCCCAACTAAAGCTCCTGTTGCAGAGATCTGTTGGCTCTGCACTCCTAACCCGAACAGCCAAAGCCACAGACCCAGCACAGGTTTGCCCCTGCACCAGGATTTGCTCCTGTGCAGCTCGGGCGCTGAGGTTGGCAGGAATTGAGGCAGGTTGCCATCAGCTGCGTCTGGGGTGAGAGATAACACTGCCTGAATCACCCAGGACCCAGAGGGATGGGCACAGCTGGCACCTCTGGGGGCAGCCCCAGCAGCACACACTGCTCGGTGCCACCCTGGCTCCAGCTGAGGACTGTGGCAGTCACTGAACACTTCAGTCGGTTTCAGACAGCAAATTAATCTAATTTCTTTTTTTTTAAAGGAATCTCCGAAGTTTAAAAATATGGTAATGCAATTAGTGGCTTTGGCAGGCTAATGAAGCCACTTTAAACCCTTGCAAAAATACCATTAAAAGAGAATGCTTAAGAGCCTCTTCAAACTTTCCAAAATGAGAAGTACGTTCGTATTCAGAAGATGCCAATCTAGTCTCCTTTCTCCAAGGTTCAAGATTAATTAGGGACTTGTTTAGTGCATGAATGAGGAAACAAATGAACTCTTGGATCACAGAGCACTGGAACCAATTTTTTAATCATTTTTTTTTCCTTTACAATTACATTCCTATCAAGAAAGTCTTCATTAGACTTTCTGTCACGGGGCCACATCATGTCAGGTAACTATTACAAGAGCTTGGCTTTCACCCAAAGACTGAACAATATGAGTTTTCTGAGAAATAAATACGTGTGATATATATTTAATGCTGTATTTTCTCATTAAAATGTTATTGCATTTTCCTAATAAATACATATAATCTTTCCTCCAAAACTCCTTCAAAACAAATGATTTAGAAAAGACCAACAATATCTTCCCTTTTTCAAAATCAGCCTGGGTATTTAGAGATTACCTTTGAGAAATATATTAATGCCTGATAAAAGAAGCGCTGTACAATAAAGTGAGATTACTGATGTAAGGAATAATAGGTGGGAGGAGAAAAAATATGTTTGAAACTAATTGTTAAAAGAATGGGGTTTGCATGTTTAGTGAAGAGGAAGGTTAAAAAAAACCGCTCTTTTTTTTTCTTCAATAAGTTACAACCTGCCCTGAAGATTGGAGGGACTGGTTTGCCTAATCCCATCTGGAAAGACATGTACATTTGGATCAAAACTGTACCAAAATTCAGGCATTTTCTGCTCCAGCCCTACTTCTACTCACAGCGAGGGTCAGCTGAGAGAACTCCCTCCTCATCACACCCTTACCCACACACTAGGTTTGTTTTGATGTTGAAAATGTCTTTAGGAAAAAAGAATAAGGCACTAAAATAGATTAATTTGCAGAAAAATACTGCTGTAGTCATGTGAAAAAAGGGAACCAAAACTCTAACCAGTCTGAATTGCAAAGCACAGACACACTCCACAGTGAGAGCACATGCCAAAGACACTTTCTCCACTGCTGGTTATAAGATTTTACTTATTAAAACGTTTAATTGCAGTTAGGTGAGCTGCATCCAACATGCAGGTTGCAAAATCCGTGATGTCAGGAGCTCTCTGGGAATGAGAAGCGGCCTTGGCTCAAATGGCTCTTTGGGGGGCCTTGTGCTTGCCCAGGTATGCCTCTCATTTTCCTTCTACAAGTGATGAAGAGGGTGAAGATTCCCCTCGTAGCCCAAAGCTCGTGCCTCAGGCTGGGTAAGGAATGGGTAATACATACCATGACTGTCAGACCTACTTAGTGCCTTCCATTAGTAGCCATTTATCATTATCCAGACCTCGACCAGGGTGCACTGATAATGTTTTCCTAAGTGGAAAGGCAAGGGTGTAATTTTCCTGGCTGATTTGTTCACTTCTACCTCGCTTCTGTCCTTGGAGCAATTGCAGATTGGATCTATTCTTCCCAGGACACTCTTCCATGGGTATTTATAAATGAAGGAGCACACCACCTCTTGACCAGTCTCCCTAATCTCATCTCTGCCCAACAGCCTAATACAGCCCATGCAACGGATACTCCTGATGGAGGGGTCAGGCTGCAACATGGATTGCAGTCATTACCTCCTTAGCACAAGCAAAATTTGAAGATATATGGGGAGGATTTTGCTCAAGGACCCTGAGCACTTGCAGTCTCTTTTCACAGTAACCGTGGGCAAACACAGAGATCCAGATTTTTTTTTTCTCTTACAGAGCCCACAGGACATCTCTAAAAACTCAGCAGCAGGTGAATCCATACACACCTGAGCAGGGGGGGAGATGCCCTTTTGCACGTGTCCTACCACCACCAAACCTCCAGCTCAGACCCTTTGCTGCAGGGAACCCTAAGGTGGATGAAGGACCATAAATCTTCATTTCCAAGTCCCTCCTTACATTATTATTATTATGACCTTAATCCAAGTGATTGGCTGGGTGTAGCTGCTCATCTGTTACTCTGGGTGAACAGGTCCTGGGTGTTGCAGGACCTGGCTGTGCTGTGTTGTCTCCAGCTGGGCGTTTATGACAGTTACTGGTAATAATCTATAGTTCTGTATTCTGTGGTCCCAGGATGCCAATAACCTAAGAATAAAACCCTCTGAATGTTCTGATAAGAACACAGAATAGCATTGCCTGGATGTTGTCTTTGCTGAGTACTTGGCACCTCAGTCAGGCCTGAAGCAGATTTAGAGGTCTCACAGACTTCTGCATGTTTGGGTTGTTTTCATATTCCTTTTCCCATCCTTCCTCATGCTAGTGATACTCATTTTGTGTAGGGAGGAGGTGTTTTTGTCAGGTTCCCACCTTTCCCTACCATATGCTGTGTGCTTACCCAGGGAAGTGGTGGAGTCACCATCCCTGGAAGGATTTAAAAATGTGTAGATGTGGCACTTGGGGACATGGTTCAGTGGTGGCCTTGGCAATGCTGGGTTAATGGCTGGACTTGATGATCTGAAAGGTCTTTTCTGACTTAAATGATCCTATGATTTTCTCTGGGGATCCACATCCCAACGGCTTTTAAATCACTAGAGGGACTCATTTGTTGGACTTAAACCTATTCCTGGGGCTTGGACTGTCTCCAGGGTAAAATTGGCAGGTTGCAGCCTCTGCCCAGGAAATCCCAGACATCAGGCCTTATTATTTTCCAAAACTGACTAGTAAAGGCTGTATGACCAAATCTATCAGCCATCCTTAGCCAGTATTATTAGGCTGTAATGAAGACCACAGATTCAGACTTTCTTGTCTTACCTGCTGGGTAGTTGTTCTGTAACACTTTCTCTTAAGGTAGAGACCAGGCTCTGCATTTCTACTTGCATTTCCATCCTGTCTGAAACTTTGTCTTAACACAGAGTGGAGAGGGGGAAATTCACTCCAAATTGCTAGAGACCCAAATATCTCCTCAAAAAGACATTGCAGCTCTCCCCTTCCACATGACTGCGCTGAGTCTGGTACCACCAAGGGATGCTGATGCTAGAACAGAGCCATTTAATTAGAAGGATAGTCAAAGTTTGCAAAGAAAGAGATGAAAAAGATGTAGGATGCTGATGGAAGAGCTATGGGATAATAAAAGCCTCTGCCAGCTGCCAGTGAGATGTGCAGAGCCCTTGCACAGGTCTCAGCAAGCCACGCTCCAGTGGCCACTTGGTCACGGATCACTTATTTGCATCAAAATAAAGAAATACTTGATTGAAAGACAAGAAGGGGCATGCAAATGTGCCATTCTTCTTGTCCCATTATAGCCCTGGGAGCTTTGAATCCAATTCCGTGCAGCTCTGGAGATGTTTTGATTTCTTAGGAGCCTGTTTTGCATCTCAGATCCCTCCTTGTCATAAAATATCTGTTTGCATTAAGTAACTGTTTACCTTGTCCCAGCAATAACATTGTAAATCGAAAAAGGATCTAAGAAAAGCTGATATTCCCAGTGAGGATGAGGCTGTGTTAATGCAGCAGTTTGGAGAGCAGTTTAACTCTACAGACCAGGCAAAGGTGTTGTGTTTTGGTTTTTGTTTGTTTGTTTTTTGTTGTTTTGTTTTTTTTCCAATGCAGATGCATTTTCCTCAGTGTTTTGTGACCAGTTTTATTCTAAGCTGCCTGGATGGGCACACACCCCGAGAGGGAAAGGCAGCCTTCTCAAGAACAAGACCCAGTGAAGAGGAACTTTGCATTGAAGGTGTCACACATCAATCGCCAAAGGGCATGTGCCCAGAATAACCCTAAACCCTATTTTGTGCAGAGCACCTGTTGTCAGACTCCTTGCACATCCTTGCATCTTCCAGAGTGTTTTTTACCTTGAGCAAAACCTGGGCTGCCTGACTTTGTCCCTAAAACCTTGGCTCCTGCCTGCTTCAGTGGGAATATTGCATATCTGCTGCCCTGTTTTGCTGGGTCTCACAGTGTGTGATCACACCAGGTATGGGCAGACCTGCTGCAGGACTGAGCACTGTCAGGGTTTCAGCCCTGAGCAACAGCCAGAGAACACCAAGTCCTGGAAGTGGAGCATGGAAGGAGAATTTGCAAACTGCTGTGGCTTTTACTCTTTGCAGTTCAGGAATATGGAGGAACATCTACAGCTGGACTCTAAATAACCAGGTTAAGTACCCTCTGCAAATAGACAAAACCTGCTGCCCTGATCCCTGCTGCTCTCATAGCTTTTTAATGGCTTCTGCAATAAAAAACAGTGAGTCCCAAAGGAGTGCTCTCCATTTATTCAGAAAGATGTTGCTAAATTCCTACACACAAGATATTCCACTGCTGGAATACGTGCCTCTTCCCCAGCAGCTCTCCTTCCTGCCAGCCAGGTAAAGGCAAAGCATAGAATTATCTGTATAATCTGATTTGGAAGGTTAACTTCCCTGGATCATAAATAAGCAGGGATTTATGACCATAAAGGTGCACTACCTACAGCTTCAAGAGGAAAGCACCATGCACACATCTCCCTTCTCTGTGACTTCTAAAAAAGGGAAAGAAGGATGTGGAGATCCAGAAATTACCATGGTGTAATGGAAGATCCTCAGATAGACTTGGTTTAATTACACAGTTCTATCATTTCCTGAGCACTCCCCTTCCCATTAGGAAATTACAGCAGTAACTCAGTTAATAGATTCGCACTGTGCAAACAGCCACAGGGGCTGCAGGCTCCTGCTTCCCAGCTCCCTGCTCCCTGCTCCCAGCTCCCATTTCCCAGCTCCCAGCTCCTGGCTCTCATCTCCCATCTCCCTGCTCCCAGCTTCTGCCTCCCATCTCCCAGTTCCTGGTTCCCAGCTCCTGGCTCCCATTTCACCCTAAACCGTTCCCAGTTCCTATCTCCCAGTTCCTGGCATGGCATGTGTGCGCGCAGCACACACACAAGGCTGGTGGGGACTGGGGGTTTTCTGGCACAGAGAAGGGGTTTTCTTGCTCAAAGGAACATCCAGTCTCCCCGGTCAGAGGTACAAAGCCCTTTTCCACATGCAAAAATACCCCTATGGATCATGCTGGAGGGAGCACTGTGGTTTGGGAAACACCCTGGGTCTGCAGGGTCTGGAGAGCAGGTCAGAGCTGGGCATAAGATTTGTTGCACAATGACAGGAGACAAAGGCTATTAAAGCAAAATGTCACTCACTCAGGAAAAAAAAAATTTTTTTTGCATATTTCTTTTCTGATGAAGGTACAAACGTGCCTGGCTGGAGTTCAGTGACAGAGGCTGAGCCTCTGCTCCAGTGCCCACCCTGTGATACACAATAGCAGAGGAACTACAGAGGGAAGGAAGGCATTAAATCAGGCACCAAATCTCTTCAAACACCATGTTTTCTGTTCAGCCTATCAGCACTTCACTCATCCTTGGCAGAGGAGCTGACCTGGTCATTTTTCCCTTTTTCTCACCACCACTTTCCATGGCATTTTCATGAATTAACACAGCAGTGCAGTTTTCTGCTTTAGAGATGGGGGGAAAAAAAGAAAAAAACCTTTCACTATTTAAATAGACATGTGGCAGCTGACATTTCTTGAAACACTTTGACTCATATTAAGCTTTGTAAGTCCTTTTATTATCTTTAAAGACTAGTTAAAGGCACGTCTACGGCAGCAGGCAAAATGGAGGTGGAGGGGCAGAGAGATGTTTGTGGCTCCGGGCTCCATCCCCAGCCAGCTCCAGAGCTGCTATTGGGACCCCCATCACCTCCTCCTGCCCCACGCAAAGAGGGCTTGTGGGCACAGCAGCTGAAAAAGTGACAAGTCTCATCATCCACTTCTTGTTGACCTGTGAAAGGGGCCAGAGAGGGAAGCATGACCAGGGAAGTGAGTGGAGGCAGTTTGCTGTGCAGAGGATTTCTGCTTGCTTGCTGCCTTTTACGCTGCCCTTCCCTCAGCTCCAGGCTGCCAGCTGCAATCCTGAGCAGCACTGCACAGCCAGGGTGATGCCCTCAGGACTGGCACCCTCCCTTGGAGGGTTCCTGCTTCCCAGTGCTGTTGATCCCCCTGGATCTATTCTCCCTCCCTCCTTTTGTGTCAGACTCCTGCTACTCTCATGGGCAACTCTCCAGCCTGACAGGGGACAGAAATGTGTAGATTGTGGCCCTGAGGCCACAAATAAGGTTGGTGAGGGTGGTGGCAGGTCCCAGACCGGGGGTGTCGTGGTGGGACCCAGAAGCAGGATGGAAGGCAGCCCCATGGGCAGTGGTCAGGCCTCACCCCATGGCTAAGGAGGACAGTGTATATAGGAGACTTCCCAAACAGAGCTAGCATGAAGCCAAGGTGTAAGAAGACCCAGTGATATAACCCACAAAATGCTGCCCAAGGACTTTCCCTGGGCTGAAGGGTCCCTGCCTGGGGTTGGTGGGTGAAAGGTGCTGCTGTCCCAGCCTCATCTAACACCAGCTCCCAAAGGCTGGCAGTTCTAACTTTACCCCTCCCCACCACACAACAAACCTTCATGGGCATTGCAAGTCAGGCTTTGGTCCAGGGAAAGAGCTGCAGACCCCCCATGACCCCACCCCACCTCCCCTGGAGGCGAGGGATGATGCTGAGGGTCAGGAAAACCTTTCCATTGGGGCTCTTCAAATCAAACCTCCCCACAACCACCCCCACTGGCTTTGCAAGGGGATGGCAGCACCAGAGCCACTGCCAGCTCAGATGTCTTTTGTGAAGAGCTGACCTAGTTTGTGGGCAGGATATCGGAGGCGACCCCAGCCCCTCGCGTGCCCCGCACAGTTCTGAGAGCACTGCTGGCATCCACGGCGCCACAAAGTGATGAAAGGACACAGATTCCAGCACGAGTTTTCCAAGGGGAACCAATTAAAAAGAAAAGAATCAGCAAAGCTGTTCAAAGCATGGTGAAAAATCACCGGGCAATGTCCTTTTAAGAAAAGATCTCACCTTCTTCATGTGCTGGATCCTCGGGCAGCCTACCCAGCCTATTTAAATGGGCATCAGAGAGACTTGTACAATTAAAATTTAGCTTGGGCCAGGCTGCTGCTGAAATGAGTGGCACCAGGGCTGCCACAGCAAAGGAGGCAATGTGGCAGGGCTGGCTGGTGATGGCCATCCCTGTTGTGGACACCACAGAGCTCCTTTCTTCTGGGGAAATCCTCCAGCAAGCAGTGCCTGGGGAAAAAAGTTCGAGCCTCAGCATCTCCTCCCTGCATTTTGTGCATGAGGCTTAATGCAGATCTAGGGCCAGCAAACAGGGCTTATTCCAGCATGGGTTTTGTCTCTGTCAGGCTTTGGAGGTCCTGCCTGCCCTCCCTCCAGCTCTGCTCTCTTGGAGCAGTTATTCATCAGCGCATGTGCACAGCCTATAGTTGTTATGTCTCTGCAGTGTTAAACGTACACAGAGAGGAAAGCCAAGATCAACTTAAAGCCGTGCTGGAGTTTCCCCAGATAGAACATTTGTGCACAGCACTGGCATCCTGAGTTTGGGAAGTGGCTCCTCCTCCCTGTCCCTGCCCACAACATGCTCTGCCCCCTCAGCTCTTGCTGGGAGAGGTCTCAAATCTGGGGCTGGAAGGTCAGCCCAGTCCACACCTTGGGAAAGACAAGATGGGATGTAGCCAAGGAAGGACAGACGTTTTTCCATCACTTCTGCAATGCTGCCATGGAGGGCCAAACCAGCCTCCCCCCTGGACTAATAACACACCCAGAGCCCAGCAGAGACAGACTTGGGCATAGCCACTTTGTCCTCACAGTGCCAGCTCCCAGGGCAGCTCACTGGTGGTGTGGTGTCACCTCCAGAAGCCCCTGGTACTCTGGTCAGCCGTGACTGTCACCCTGAGCACACCAGCAGCGTGTCCCAAAGCCACTGGGAAGCAGAGAGGGCTCCCCATCCCTCCACCCCTGTGGGGTATCCCGTGAGCCAGGGTTCGCCTCCTCCCTGTAATTAGACACTTCTGTGATCACTGAATTCACCACCAGGACATGTCTTGGGGTTTGGGAGTTTTTTTGTGGCAAACCCTTTCGAATCCCCATCTGGCACGGGCCGGGAGGTTGGGATTTCAGGAATGGTTTTTAAATTGCTGCGGAGCCGCTCGTGCCCCACCAGAGCTCCTGCAGGTCTGTGCCCCGGGCAGAAGCTTCAGGGCTCAGCTGGGGCTCAGCAGAGCCCAGCCTGAAGAACTACAGCAAATGTCTGCAGGGAAATGGCAATTATAACCTCTCCCAGCAGCAGCTCTTTCCTGAGAGGTCCTGACTGCCAGCAATGCCCTGCCTTTTGCTTTATGGAGGCTCTAGGCATGTTCTGCCCACCTTCCAAGGAAAGATCAGCCTCCAAAGCTGCAAGAACCTGTGGCTTAGGAGTTGTGCCAGGCAGCAGTCATAAAAAAGTCCAGAGAGGAAAACTAGAGCTTGTCTTTTGTGCCCTTCTAAGGAATTTGCCATAGGCAAAGGGCTTAAATTATTTTATGTGGCTGTTTTGGTTAAAAATTAAAAACAACTCAGCATTTTATTATTTATTTAATGCCATTTTTATTATATATTATGGTTTTTTATTATTTTTATCACCATCATCATTATCTTTATTGTCATTGCTATATATATGACTGGAAGAAGGGCACCTAACCTGTGGTGACCCTGGGGATTGTGATCTGCATCTGCACTGAGGGATCACCCTTCACCCACCAAGGTCCGTGAGGTCCTCGTGGACAAGCATGATGGGAGGTGCTGTCACAAAGAGGAGCTTGTAACATTCCCTCCTACTGGAAAAGTTGGTATCCAGCAGCTCTCAGGCACAGATTTATACCTCAGGATTTATAGCTTATACAAGGATATAAAACCTTATACACAGATTTATACCTCAACTTCAAGACACCACCAGGATGCAGGAGCCTGGTGGGGCTGGGCTGTGGGACAAAGCCATGGAGACACTGCTGCACAACAGCCTGTGTGAAGCTCAAGCAGAATGGAAACCCTCCAAACCTCCCCCTTGCTCCACCACAAACATCTCCTGCAGTGGGGGAGCTGCCAAGCCTCAGGGGGAGGGGGTTCTGCAGCCTGTTGCTTCGAGGTGAAGTCAAAGGCTTTTGTTGTAAATCTCAGTTTTCAGTTAGTTCAGTGAAGCTGACAGTTCCTGACGGTTCCTGCTCTTGGTTTCTGCCTTAGGGGGTGGGATTTGTTTTGAAATCTGGAGCAAAAATAGCACAACAGCTCTCAAGAAGGCACATGGTGAAGAAGAGGTCATTTTAACAACACAAAAATACTCCCAGCCATTTAAAACCAAATGTTCCTTGCATGCTTGTGGCTTGGAAGAGCAACAGGCGGCTGCACGGGCACCTCTGTGCAGCACATGCGGTACAGACCATTCCCCCCGCCCTCATCTGCTGTGTAAAATCAGATCTGACAAATCTAAAGCAAGAGAAAATCAAGACATGACTATGAAGGACAATATCAGGCCAAGCCTGTTAAATTATCTCCCCCTTTTCTGTCATGTCTCATTTGCTACTGAGCTGTCAGCTCCCACCCCCATCAGCCAGCTTCCATCACCCTCCCATTACATTTTCCATCTCCTGATTTCTCTCTGAGCCAAACCAGAAGGACTCCCCTTAAATGCCTGGAGAGTCACCCTGTCTCTTCTCTTTAAATGCCTTAAATTTTCCTTGCTCAGGACACTTCCAAAGATGTGGTCCAGGTTGCTTCCCACACCTTCTTAAGCCTCAGGATGCTGCTGTGTCAGGGGGGAAGACACAACCCCCCTTCCTCCTGCCCTGGCCGTGCCCACACTGCTCCCCAAATGCTAATTGCAGCAGCCCTCTAGATTCATCTCTGCCACCCCCTCCCAGGCTGAGGACACCAGCAATGCCATCTCCTGCCTTCCTGGGCATTAATCAAAGGGCACATGAAGGTTTTGATTTATGGTGTGTCCTGGCCTCCAGCAGGGAACACCAGCACATGCTCAGGAGCTACAGGAGAGCCTGGGGAGCCAGCACTGGGGAGGGCAGCGAGGGGATGCTCACTGTGCCAGGCATCTCTTCCTCACCTTCCTCCTCTGCTGATGCTCTGCACCCCAGACCCCACACTGGTTCCCTCTCTCCCCTTTTCTCTCCTCCCACAGCACACAAAAGAACCCTGGTGGCAGTTACAGAAGAAAGACATGAGCCAAGGAAAAATAACCCAAACCACCCTCTGGTTACACAGGAGTGAGGGTGGCCCTTCCAGCAGGGACCTCCACCACTGTTCCTCTGCAGGGAAAATGGAATAAAAGCCTTGTACAGTTCAGCTTTAATTGGCCCCGAGCATGATCACAGGCACACAACATCTGCACGTCCTCTGCCCCCTCCTGCCCCTCTTCCCGTGGTCCCATCCAGTCCCAACTGAGCCTCAAGGTCGGTATCACACCGGCTTTCCTACGTGCAGGGACAGGCAGTTCTCAGCAAAGCAAAACCCTGGGGGCTTTTACACCCCGAGGCTTCAAATCAGCAAGAGCTGCAGCTTGTTGGAAATGTAAATGTGCTGGAAAACAAGCTTCAGGTGGGTTTCAGAAGCAAAGCCTCTGCATACGATAGCAATCACCTTCCTTAATGTTAATTTCTTATCTCCCCTCTCCAAAGTCCTTTGCAAGGATTTTATCCTGTTAGAGGAAATCCATCCCCCTGATTTTCCCAGACTTATAGAAAAGCAAAGAAAAGTATTGATCCTAATGAGATAAGACTGACAAGAAAATGGCAGGAACCAGTTCTATCTATTGAAAACTAACTCTGGTTTTGACTGGTGAGGAAAATATGTGATTATCAATTATCTATGCAGATGGGAGATGTCCAGCCTAGATATCCAGTCTGCTTTTCATGGTAACCTCCAAATCCAGCTCTCTCTGCATTTTTTTTTTTTTGTGTTTTTGTCGGTGTGTTTTGGTCTTTAAAAAAATAAAATACAAAAAAAAAAATAAATAAAAAATCCCAAACTGAAAATGGTCACTTATACAAACCAAATCCCAGAACCACCAGCGGTTTCATATTAAAAGAACATTTGGTGGCATTTTAATCTCTGACGGTAATGTAGATATTTGTCATTTCTGATCTCCCCTTTCTGCAACTGTCCACAGATGACGAGATCCGTGAAATTGCTACTGCCAGGGAGTGAAATGAGTATTAACCCCGTGCCCATCAGCTGCCTCAGCACCACCCTTTCCACGCCAGCCTTGACCGTGGCCAGCCGAGAGGTGGCTCTTGGGGCTGCTCTGGTGCTCACCCCGCTCTGTCTGCCACACCACAGCCCCATCTTTCTGGATAATAAACTCCCCCGTGCCAACAGATTACTTTAAACCCAACACTTTCTTTCCCATTCTCATTTGCTTTGCCTTTCATGCTGCTTTCTCATGTATAAAAGGGGAACTGGGGGGAAAAAAAAAGGAAGAAAAGACACATGAACACCTGAAAATCCTTTTCATAAACCTGCTGCTGCTACCACTCGGCGCTGAATCTGAATAGAAACGGATGGGAGGGAGATGGGGAAGGATGAATAACATTTCATGCCCTGTAGTCAAACATAATTTCAGGCAGGAGACGAGCAGGGACTGGTACACGGTGGCTCATCCCGGCAGAGAGCTAATGTGCACTTCAGAGCCCGCTCTTTGAAGACTGGGGTCTAATTTCCAGTCTGCAATTACTGCACTGGAAATAATTTCTCAGAAAACGGGGTCACTTTTTGGGGGTGGGGTAGGGTTAGATAAAGGGGAGGGGGTCAGAGTCCCAGAGGAGGAAAGTCCTCTGGGCTTGAGGGTTGGTAGATGTGGCGGTGTGTGCATCCACCGGGCTGCTGGGCACTGCCACTGACCTCCTGAGGAAGGACAGGTTCCAAGTGGCTTAGGAGCTGGGACAGAGCACCTCTGAGCCCTCCTGTTGGTGCTGTCAGCCAGAGCATCTGCCTCTGCTCAGTGGCAGTGACCCTTGGGGGTTGTCCTTGTTGTTGTACAACCAACACTTTGACATTTCGGACTCAAAGCCTGTGGCTTGATTTTCCAAAGCTCCAAAAAGTCCATGTGTCTCCTTCCATCAGGGGTGTTGGCCAGGAGCTCAGAGCTTTGCACAGCAACTGCAAGGGCAGTTTCTGCTTTTCAACAGCACTGCAGGGACAGAAGTGTTGCTATTACACACAGAGCTGCTCTGCTGGAGTTTCAACAAGGCAATGCTCTTGCTTGGAGGCTTTGTCTTTGCTCATCCTGACCTGGAGCTCTAGTCCCATAAGGCAATGGTCATTATAGGCCAGATTTGCCAAAAAACCCCACAGCACAGTGAGTGCTTTTGACAGCTGATTCTCTTTCTGTGGTATCTGACAGAACTGGTGCTCTCTGGGCAGGGGCAGGCACGGGAAGGCCTTTTTGCCTTCCCCACAATAAGTCTGCCAAAAATAGAATGAAGCAAAATGACAGAGGACATATGGTGCCCCTCAGCAGGGCTGGGGACCCTGCTGGTTGCCCAGCTCAGATTTAAGCCCAAATAAGTGTCTCCAGATGGGATTTGCTGCAATTCTGCTCTGACCCAAACTGACCACACTCTACAGCTCAGACTTGCAAAGGTTTTAGAGCACCTAAACATGCAAACAGGCACCTGGCAAAGATTTTCAAAAGCAGTTAAGAAGATTAGGTGTCCAAGTCCCATTGGGCTCTGAGAATTAGGCATGTAACCTGCTTAGGTGCTTTTGGAAATTCTTTCAGGGATTTAATTGTTTGGGTTGAAACTTTCTGCAGTGAGTGTGTGCCTCTGCCACTGCCCCACAACCACCTCTGCAGCCCAGCTGCTTTTAGGGGCTAGAATGGGGAGAATTACATTGGTAGGGAATTTTGGGACGATTTTTCAGGCTTTGTAGAATAATCTTTAAATTCAGAGCATGGTGGCCACGGCCTTACATCACATGTGTTTTTCAGTGTCCTGATGAGAAGCTGCACATGGGTGAGGCAGGAGGCAGGGCTGCCCTCCCTGGGTGCTGGAGACTTGATGCAGAGATGGGATTGAGGAAAGAGCCAGGGAGGAGAAGACTGAGACTGACAGGGAGGATGGGGGAAAGGGAGAAGGGGAGGTAGGTCAGGGAATGGAGGAACCAGGCTGAGATGCTGAAGAGGCAGGAACTGGGATGGGACGGGAGATGCAGCACATGGGACAAGCTGGGAATGTGACATGTTCCAATCAGGCTTATGGGGTCAAGATGGAAAGGGTCAAGACAGCAGGGAAGTGGCACTGTAGCTTATGCCCATTAAATCCTGTAAGCCCTCCTTGGCCTGGAAGGGAGCCCAGGGTTGCTGAGCTCATTGTCAGCAGGGCTGTGCAGCAAAGCCCCTGGGTGGGCAGCCCCCAGTGCTGCTCCTTGTGGGCCTGTGTCACCTCCTCATCCCAGCTTCCCACCTCTGCCACCACGGGAATCCTAAGGACAGGAGATATGACAGCCCAGACAATTTGAAATTATAAAGCACTGCAAAACCCAAAAAGAGCCTGTCCTTATAAATAAGCAACCTGCAGAACAAATTGCTCTCCTCTCCCCCTCATGCTTCAGCAGCTGCCAGCAGGCATGGTGTGTGTGCCAGGAGCTGGGGCACCAGTTCAGGTCTGGGTTGAGTCCCTGTTAATTCAGAGACTCACTCCATGCTTTGGACAAGTCTCTTGGCCCCTCTCTGCCTGTCAGAAGGATAAATACCTCCTCCCACACGAGAGATGTGCTGCAAATTAGATACGCCGGTAGGTGTGCAGACAGCAGCAGGTACATCAGAACAACATCCCTGCAGTGCTTTATCACCATCAGATAAGGTTGGAGCCAGCAGAGGAGAGGGCAGAGGCAAAGCCTGTGTGCAGCTCCCGGGGCTCTGGGCTGGTGTGCAGGTTTTAACTGGTGGTGCCAAAACTGAAGTGCCTGAGCTTTGGCCAGGATGAACCTGCAGCAGGGGCTCTCCTGGCACGCATTGCCCCAGCCTAACCGTGGCTAAAATGGGTTGAGTTTTATAACTGAGACTTTGGAACATTGTGGGCAGGGAGGAATTGGGCTCAACCTGGGGATAACACTTTGGCTTTACCTCCCTTTTCCAGTCTTCTTCAGAAGACTGCAAATAACAAACAGGGATGGGCTCAGCTGAGCCTGCATGATGGGCAGGTGATGCTGCACCTGCACCAAGACGACACCTTTGCAAGCACTGCAATGTTGCTGGGGTAGAGGAGCACACATGGGAGCCACCCTGCACATCTCTTTGCCTATGGAAGGCCCTGGGGAGAAGGAATCCCTCTCTCCTGGCTTTTTTATTTCCCTTCTTTTCTTTGGGCTCTGAACAGGATTCACTCCCAGCTGTCCTTGCCTTCCAGTCCAGCCCAAATAAACCCACCACTTCCCTCCTGTCTCTCTGCAGTCTCACTTCACTGTCAAACCCAGAGTGAATTTATCCTTCTCTACTCAGAGAGCTGCTTGCAGTTCATTAAATATATTAAAGGTGTTAATGACTTTTTTTAAAAAAAGACCCAAACTGTCTGATGTTTTTCCAGCTCATTTCCTGCTCCTATCTCCCCAAATCCGGTGGGCAGTAATGACATGTCTGAGGCAGAAAATGGGATTATGATGAACAGAGTGAACAGTGCTGATATGTGGACAACATTAAACATTTCCAGATTCTTTCCTTTACCTTTCCCTTCTGCAGGTATCTGTATAAGCACATGCTCCTTGTGCTGAGCTGGGCTGTGGCCTCCTGAAGGAAGCCAGAGGAGAGATGAAGTAAAGCTTTATGCAAACAGGAATTTTGCCAGGAAATCACTGTTTATCTGACCAGAAGTAACATGTTGGATAGAGCCACATTTTTCCCCCCCCGTAAAATGCTGCCAGGGTGGTCGTGACTTGTCCTTCCACAGACAAAAGCTGCAAATACAATACAAGAGACAGAGGCCATCCAGGGCTGCATCTTCCAAACCCAGAAGGTTTTTTATTTTAATAAGCAGAAGTGGGGGGTGGTGGAAGAAAAGGCAAAGTCCTGGCTCTATTTGGCCAGGCAAATGCCAAGGGGTTGAGTGATTCACCTAAAGTCACCCACCAGAAAGAGGGATTCAACCTAAACCTTCCAAGTTATTGGAATT
The DNA here is from genome assembly GCA_013399695.1 of Formicarius rufipectus. Classification (NCBI taxonomy): domain Eukaryota; kingdom Metazoa; phylum Chordata; class Aves; order Passeriformes; family Formicariidae; genus Formicarius; species Formicarius rufipectus. The sequence continues at coordinate 368,544 of VXAU01000928.1, read as the reverse complement.
AAATTTCAAGCTGTGTAACTTTTGCTCTGAAGACACTTTAGAAAGAAAATCAATACTTTCCAGAGGGGGAAAATAGTCAAACCCACCCTCATTCAGTGAGCCTGTATTTTTGTGTATTTTGCAAAGCCTGGGAGTAAGTACCTTCCTCACTACTACAGCACTAAAGGAAGAAGAAGATTTTTCTGGAGTTGTGTTTTTCCCTGCGAAATGTGTGTCTGGATGAGGGAGAAAATTATAGAAAACAGCTGGGAGTTGAGCAGAAAAATGTATTGACTATGGTGAGCATATGATTATCAAAGGTTCATAACTCAGACAAATCAAACCCAATTTCTTCCAGAACAATGAGAAGCACTTCTTAACAGCAGCTCTTCCTGGGCTGAATTTCATCTTTTGGAAATGACACCCTGCAAGTACTTCTCATACAACAGTAACAGGAAAAAAAAGTTTCTTATACTATCTTGCCTGCTGCAAACTGCTCTTGCCCAAATATTCAGCTTTGTAGAGACATCCCAACCTGCAAAACTTCAGCTTGCCCAAGAGATGAATGTGTGGACAAATTAGGTGGAAATTCAGACATGGGGCTTGGGGGGGAGGGGGGCCACATTCCCTGCCTGGCCAGTCCCAGCTCTCTGCAGGCTCCTGCGCTTGTTCCAGCTCTTGGTTATGACTTTCAATTCTTTAGAGAGACAACCATTAAAACCAGCATGTTTGGCACTGGGCATGCTTGAATTGTGACCCATTTGCCTTCCAGGTACCAGCACAAGAAACAGCAGCAAATGGAGAATCTGGGTAATAAATAGAGAACCAGCGGTGCTGCTCTGTGGGACAGTGGGGATCCAGCTCTGGTGTCCACCCTCTCCAGGGCAAGGAAAAGGGCTTGGAAAATTGGCACAGACTCTTCCATGGGGCCAGTCTTCCCCACCACCACAGCCCCAAGCTGCTCACCTGGGTTATTTGCCCGTCCAACCCCATATGCCTTAGTTTTACTGGCATTCAGAGGGAGTGATGGAAGACCAAGGAGCCAACCTGGGGCTGATGGGCAGCCCTGGGCATGAGCTGGGTGCTGCACAGCCAGCATGGAGCAGCAGCAGCTTCACTCCATTTTTGGTGGTGATTCCCAGGTCATTTCAAAGCTCAGGGATCACAGCCAAGGACCTCAAACTGCACCAAAGCTGGTGAAAGCACCATCTTCATTCTCAGCAAGGAGAAACCACCAGATTTCCCATTGCTCCAGCAGCCAAGGTCCTGTCCAATACATTAACCACTTGTGCCCTGGGAAGGGTGCAGTGCAACGTGCCCTGAACATCATCCTCGTGCTCCCACAAGGATCACAGAGGGGAATAAAGGCTGAGAGAGCTCAGCTGAAGCCCTCAAGGGTAGGAGCACAAGCAAAGCTGCTGCTCCCCAGGCTGGCACATGCTGCACCCTCCACTGGCGTGTCAGACCCCATCCTGTGGTGGCAACCAGGCTGGTCTCAGCCCTCAACACGTTCATTCAGCCAAGCCATTCCTGGGAGGAAAATTAAGCAAATACTCCAAGGTTTGCTACATCAGGCAAATATATGACTTGCTGAAATTAAACAAAAATAAGAGATGTTTCTCCCTGCTTTCTTCATCTTCCCCTCTTCCCCTCCCCACGAATACAATCAAGATTACAGTTTTAAAAAGCACTTTCTCCTAAATGTGGGAGGAAGATTGCCTGAGCTCTCATGCGTTCACTGCTATATTGTATTGTTGCTGCTTTTAACATGTTTCGCTCAGTTAAATAGTAACTGATGACAGCTACACACTTAAATCCTTTGGTGTTTTTATCATGGATTTTTTATATATATCTCTTATAAAGAACAGCACACTGCCAGGCCTCTTACCATATCAAAAACAACAAAAAAGCACCCTATTTTTGTGTAAGGTATCAAAGCAATAATGCGTGCCCGTGCAGCAGAGCCAGCCTATCAGAGGTTTATCGGGTTTTATTGGCCTTGGGCAACTCTGCACATGACGGTCTTTAGAGTGACATGGAATTTATTAAACTTTTCCACAGCCTGACAGTCTTCTCCCAGCTCGTCCCCACCCCCAAGCTCTTTTCTTTTGAAAAATGATTTCTGCCAATCTTGTGCTTTTAACNTCTCTTTTTTTTTTCTTTCTTTAATCGCTGCTTTCTGGAGTATGACTCCTCAAGCATCTGTTTAAAGAACACCATTAAGGTCCCACTGTAACAACGACAACAAAAAAACCACAGAGAGAGGAGCAGAGCGGCAGCCTCGCAGCCCATTACCGCCTGGTTCAGCCTTATTGCACTACATTACCCGATATGACAAGCTCTGCATACATATCACACACAGCAAGGGGTTTTTTTTCCTTTTCCTGGATAGCCTAATTTAGGCTTTGTGTGGTGCCCTGTAATAAATTTTGTCTTTCAGACAACAGCCCGTCTCCTTCAGCTGCCTGTCCCCTCATAACCCAGCGCCGATAAAGCATCGCCTTCAACTTGCCACTTCCCATCACCGCAGAGCATCCGCCGGGGGATGGCAGCCCGTGCTGGCAGGGTTAAGGTGCTGTCGGGGGGGTTTCCATCAGGCTGCAGTGCCCTCCCTCTTTTCCCTGTCTGCCCAAATTCCTGTCTTTTTAGCTCTTTGCCTCTTGGCTGCGAGCACCTCTCGCAGCCCGAGCCTCTGGCTGTGTGTCGGTGTGTTCCACACGTGCAGCAGGGCAGGACTGGCTGCACACACCGGGTCCGCTTCAGGTCTGTATTTATTTACAAGCTTTTTTGTTCCCATCTCCCCGGAGAAGGAAGAGAGCACATCCAAGGTTTGGCTGCAGGCTGGAAACAGCTGCAGAGGGTTTGCAGGCTCTGGCTCAGCTGGTGGGTTGGTGCTTGTGCTCTCCTCTTCCCAGGAATGAGAACTTCTGCTTCTGACCAACTACTTGGCTCCTACCTGGAGCTGCTTCCAGCTCTGGGGCCTCCAACCTAAGAAGGATGTGGAGCTGCTGGAGCAAGGCCAGAGGAGGCCACAAAGATGCTTTGAGGGCTGGAGCACCTCTACACTGGAAATAGGCTGGGAGAGCTGGGATTGTTCAGCCTGGAGAAGAGAAGGTTCCAGCAAGACCTTAGAGCCCCTTCCAGTCCTTAAAGTTGCTCCAGGAGAGCTGGACAGGGATGTTTGACAAGGGCCTGGAGTGACAGAACAAGTAGGAATGGCTTTAAACTAAAAATACTGCTTACCTCCTCTTAAATCTTACACTCAATCTCTGGCATTATCATCATCTGCTCGTGTTAGTTATTACCCCTTATGACCAGCAATATGCTAACTGCTGCACAGCTCTCTGTAGGTCCTGCCCTAATCAGATGGCAATCTAATTTCTAAATATTATCATTAGAAATAAGTACATTCCCTAAGCAGAGTGCACTGCACATGCTGCCCTTGCACCTTACATTTCCAACTACTGGGAAAGGAGCCCCACTCAGGGCTGTGTCTCGATGCTGACATCTTCCCTAAAAGAGATTTCCCCACCCCTTCTCTCTCAAGGGAGCTCCTTAGCACTGCCTGTGCAACCAACCCAGTTGTTGGCAGGAGGAGAGCAGGGCACAAGGTGATGTTTCCTCTGGAAAACACTGAGAAAACAGTTTACTCATCCAGGAGGCAGCAGGAGTCACAGCCTGAGCTCCAGCTCAATGCTCAGACACCAGGACCAGGCTGCTGCTGCCATTCATCACAGGAACTCACAGAGTTTCTCTGCAGTTTGCCATCAGGCCCCAAGCTCAGGGAACTCTGGGGACATAGGTCAGCATGGCAGGTACTGTCAGCTCAGTGTGCTTGTGATACACTGATTTTCTATCCTGACCCCTGGATGGGGCTTGTTACTGGCCCTAAGCCCCAAGACAAGTAAGGGTGTGAGTGTGGGAGACTGATGTTACCTGGGGAATACATCAGGAATTGCATGAGCATCCTTTTCCATGGAACAACCCTGCTGGCTTCCAAGGGTGGATTCTGCCTCCCCCCACTCCAGACACAGAGAAGTATCTACATCCGTGCTCATCAGCACAGCTGCCTTTAGGAAAATGAGCACTTTTAAAGCACAATCCATCTGACCTATTTTCTGACATGCACCTTAGGATGAGCTGAATTGTGCACGAGCACTGCCTGGCAGCTGCACAGGGAATCTGGATGGAAAGCTTAGCTGGTAACCCAGGAATCCATCTCAGCTCCTACACAGAAGTCACTGCCAAAATCTTATTTACTACATTCCTGCTCTTCCACTAAAATCCAGCTGTCTCACCTTGCAACACTTCACTCGCCTGCTTCTCATGAGAGATGAAAGTGATGCTTAGAGACAAAGCACATCTTGAGGGTGGCTGGCTAGGATGAAAAAGAGAGAGCTGAGAGGGGGAATAGATGATGATGTGCAAGCCTGGAGCCACAGAGGTATTCACCTCAGATGACATCATCCCTGTGCTGGTATTGCAAGCCCAGAACACGAATCCAAAGAGCAATGCAGCCCTTTAGCTGACCTAAAGCAGTTATTCCCAAATAAATGCTCCAGATATGAAGACCACATCCCCCTTTGATTCAAAAAGCAAATGCATAAGTGACAGTAAGTGACAACCCAGAGCTGCAGAATCTGCATGAAGCCATAAAGCAGAAGATACTCCTGAGAGCTCGTCTTGCTGCAGAAGAAAACATACGGCGCTCAACTGGGTAGCTGAGCAAAAAGAGATATATATATAAAGCAGCATCATTAGGATGTAAATAAGTCCAGGGAGCCAGCACACTGCTGTCTGGCAGCAGCTTCAAATGAAGAGCTCACATTTTTCACCAAGCTACAAACCAAAATGGGTAAGACAGAAAATAACCCCCTGTACTTGTGCCATTTCCATGGATTCATGAGTTTGACAGTAGCAAGCAGAGAAACAACCCTTCCTGGCAGGAAAATGAGTGCTGCTCCCTGGCAGGCCATAATGACTCTTTGCAGTGACCATGTCACATGGATGCTTTCCTGCCCAGGCCACTCCCTGTCTGTGCAGAGCCATGACTTTTCTCACAGTGTTACATTTCCATGATTAAAAGAGGCACTAATGGAACAACCACATGTTTAGTACAGCAGGTTTATGTCTGAAATGCTTTTATCAAACAGAAGGGAGCTGAGGCTGCTTCTGAGTGGGATCTGTGGGTGCTTTTGGTACCTCGAGAGCCCTGAGATTGGGAGCAGAATCTTGCACAGCCCCTACATGCCCCCTCCAGCACTGCAGGGGCACACCTGATCATGTGGAGGGTCCTGTGCATTCTGACTGAAGGTCCGTGTTATCCCCAGAGCAGGCTTTGCTGGGTGATGGGATCTTCCCACCAAGCCCCAGGCCCACCTCTCTCTCCCTGCTGGGCTGTGGACAGCCACATCCTTCCAGGATAGGGACACCACCTGCCAGTCTGGAGAGGCACCACCTGGGGAAGGTGCAGAGCCTGCAAGGAAGATTTGCCTGGAGAAGGATTGTTCAGGGTCTCTTTCTCTGCTAGGGGGTTTCAAATGAAGCCTGTAAATGGCACATAGAGGAGCAGAAAAAAGGGGCTGGTTCTACCTGCACCAGGTGGGTCTGTTTAGGAGCTGATTGCCCAAAGATGCTGCATATGCTGAGACATTGCAGCATTTTAGAGGAGATGGGATGTTTAATGAAACCTGAACACATGAAGAGGAGAAGGGAAATGACAGCTACAGTGCAGTCACCAGCACAGACTGGGAACGGGCTGGACTCAACTCATCAATCATCCTTAGGAAATAGAGGTTCCCTCAAGATCCTTATGGAATTCCCAATTCAAACCATGGATGGGATCTACCCCAGCTTTCCCCACATCCTGCCTGCAGCCAAGTCCCATGGAGGTGGGAACTCCTTGGCCCTGTTGACCCTTTTGCAATGGCCCCTCCCAGCCCCCTGCCAGAAGCTGGAGCATCAGAGGATGAACAGCCTTGATATTTAACAGATCTCTTTCCACTATGCATTTCCTTTATTAAATAAAGAAATAAACCAGCATCTCTTTGCCCTGGAGAAGCTTTCAATAAGATGGATAAATATATATAATTAGCCAAGGAGAGAGCAAACTCCAGTGAATACAATACACCCTGTGAGACAACCCTCCATTAAAAGCCTCCTTGTTTAAACTTCAATATTTTAGCAATAATGACAAAGAAACATAGAGAAAAGCATTTATTTTTCACTTTTTATTTAATCCCATCAAAGGGGTTGATCAGATAATTCCCTGCCAATTTGTCATGCCTTGGATATCCTGTCCTCTCTCCAAAAACTCAGCTTTCCCCAGTTTTCCTTTCTAAGCTAGTGCTTAAAAATCCCTAACAGAGATTTCCTGCTTCTGCCATCTGCAAAGTCTCTCCTTGACCTTCTCATTCTACTGTGCCCTGGAGGATGCACAGTGGAGGAGACCACGAGGCTGCATCCCTGAGGCACAGCATCCTACCAAGAGGTGTGACACAGGAACAGTGACATTAACCCAGGAGAGCAGAAGGCTGGCAAAAGGGATCTGGCCAACCACCTGCATGGGCTGCCAGAGTCCATCTGATGCTCTCAGGCACACGGTGTGACTCTTTGGGATGGTGCTGTGCAGGGCTGAGGGTTGGGACTCGATGATCCTTGTGGGCTCCCTTCCGACTCAGCGTGTTTAGTGATTCCGTGATGTGTATATTTATGCACCCATTTTGCTGATCTGCTTTCCCAGCTTGGCCAGCTGCCACCAACACAGCCACGTTAAGCAGAGCAGGGGAAAAAAAAAAAAAAAAAACAAAAAAAAAAAAAAAAAAAAAACCCAAACGAAAAATTGCCCACTCAAGGAGCCATCCTGGTGCTGTGCTCGGTGCAGGCGTGCTGAGCCACGGCACCACGCCCGAGAGGGGACTGCCCAACACAGCCCTTAAAACGCCCCATTTCCCCACCTAGAAAACGGGAAGAGCCCTCTGCAAACGAGGAGAAACCGAGGGGTGAGAGCGGGAGGGAGCTTGGGCTTTTTGCACTGTTTCCCTCGGAGACAAGATCTGGGCTGACTGCGAACATCCGTGCGCGGCGCTCCCGGGGGAACGCGACGCGGCTGAGCCGGTCCCTCCTGCCCCGGCAAACAGCAATGATGCAGCCTCAGCTCCCCGTGCTGCAGAGGCCCCAGCCAAGGCTGTGGCATTACCAGCAGCAGCGCCGTTTCCAGGGCTGTTGTACAGAGCAGAGCCAGAATATTTCCCCTGGGAAGAGCCAGTCATTCATTTCCACCGCCTGCTAATTTAAAGATGCGAATCTCCCCTCAATTCCGCGTGCCAGAGCTCGGCCCTCGACATTTAGGCCGGTGTGAAATTTAAATACAGAAGATAGCAATGTTCTCAGGGCACAGGGAGGGGATCAGTTGGTGGAAATGATGCTGCAAAGTCCAAGGTAAAAAAGGGAATTGGAAATGTATTCCCTCAGTCCAAATAAAACATGGCATTTGCGGCCCAAGTTTTGGGATGCGTGAGATCCAAATCAGAGATAAAGAACCTGGGCCCTTCTAGAGAAAAAGAAGGATGAAAATCAGGGATTCAAAGCTTCAAGGACTTTAGATTAAAAGAAATGTGTGGGGTTTTTGGAGTCTAACATGTCAGTCCTGCCACTCTTTCAGAGGACAGACCGCAGGTAAGGGCTCGTGTCTGTGAAGTCTCAATGCACACAGCCCTCTGCAGTCCTTTCTTGCCCAGTTCTGGATCTGTGGTACAAAGAGAAAAAGGCAATTTATGACATTTTAAGATCTCTATATCATTTCTAAGGGGATTATAATGACCCTAATGAACAGAAGGTTAAGGCTAAGTACCCAGTATTTTTCCAAATCCAAATGCTGGATCAACTGCAATCCTGAATCAGCGCCCCTACTTGTTTATCTTAGTATCTATATTGAGTGAAAAATGAACTAAACATGGCATAAAACACTAAGCCCTTATTAGCTGGATTTCTGGTTTAATTTAGTTTACATTCTGAAGGATTTTCACAAAGTTGCACTGAAAATACTGCCTTTCCCACTATGGTTTATCATTGTTATACTATCACACAATTACCTGTCATTACAATCAAATTTATATCAGGACAAGAAAATGATTCCTCAGAAATTAAACAGCACTCCCTGGTGGGATAATTCCTTCTCCCGAACTTTCCAATAATGAAAACTGTAAGTAAATTTGCTGTAATTCAGACCACAAAAGACCCTCTACTGTTAAACCAGATTCTAATGTTTTTACTAGGACAATGACTTGATGTTCAGCAAAAAAATTCCCAAAGGTACCTAAAGATGTAAGTGGGTTCCTAGACAAGGTTACAACATCCCTAAGGAAGTCAGGCTCAAAAATTAGGCAGCTGAGGCATTTCTGTGAATTCCCTCAAGCTTATAAAATGAGTGGCCTCTTGCAACTTTAGGCAAATGAATACATCTGAAAAGCTGCCTGTGCATGTCATCAGCTGTAGCTGGAATCTCAGGTGTGGAGTTTTCCTGGTCACATCTCCAGGGCCGGCTCTCAGGGACAGATGGACAAACGGGCAGCCTGGCCTGAGCCTCATGGTCAGCTGGTGCCCAGCACTCTCAGGTCACACACGGTCAAAAAAGACACCCACAATGAGACCTGGGATGTTTCGGTGGGGAACACCCTTTGTAGCCTTGCTAGGAGTTTATAAACCCTGTAATTTCCCCCTGCTGAAATGAATGCCATGCTTGATTCTCTAATGGCCATTTTCCTGCAGGGATTTTGCAGTGGACTGAGCACTGGATAAACACCTAAATGGTGTTTACCTTCAGAGAGAGATTCATGTCATGAGCTTTAAAAGCTACATGCTTGATTTCAACCTGGACTCGAAACTTTCCTTTAAATTCAAGAGAAATAAGAACCCCTCCAGAGTAATCTCTTTGATTTATCTCTGACTGGGATGAATTGCCCTGTTCCTCCCAAAGACTAAAGGCAGTCTGTACAACCAGCTCACCTTAATGGGCACGTTGCTAAGCCAAGGCAGATGGATGCAGGCTAAGGAGTCAAAAAAAAAGGGATATTACCCCAGCCTGGAATGAGACTACCAAGACTGATTTTAGTGCAGACAGCTCCTGGACAGGGAGCCTGTATGGGCCTCCACTTAGGAGCCTACATTTTTTGTCCTTTGAGTGCACTAAAGGTGTTCTATTGAGATATGCTACCTTGATAACCTGAGTCCCAGGGGTCTGCCAGGTTTTTACTGTCTTTACATGTTGTTTATGAAATGCTGTATATCAGATCCTTGAATATGCAGCTCTGGGAACACGGCCTCTATTGCCAGACACTTTGCTGGGCAGTCAGACCCCTCCTCACCCCTTCTGTGTCTTCACCTGGCTCTGGGGGAGATCACTGGAGGGCATCAGGTTGTGCACAGAATGCAGAGACAGGCAGTCAGTCCTCCTGTGGCACTGCCCAAAGCCCTGTGTCTGCATGAGCTGGGGGGCAAGAACAGATGAACTGACTTTCAGCAAGACAGGGGAAATTATTTTCAGCTTTAAGCATGAGAGTATTTCCAAGGACAGAAGGTCCCCCCCAGCTCAGAGCACTGGACTGATTTGGGACCCTTATTTTCAAGGAGCACTGAAAGAGGCTCCCTTTGGCAGCCCCTCCTGTTGGCCCCAGGTTTGGGTGTTCTCCCCCGTGGTTCAGGCCCTGACATTGGAGTGGTTGTCAAGGCTGTCACATCTTTACAGCACCATGATGCAGGTGTGCATACACCCCACGATGGCCCTACATTCCACCTATCTCCATCAGTCCTCCCCTTCTGCTTCCCACACTGCCACTGCAGACAGCTGGGAGCCAAACCCAGCTGTGGCCCCAGAAGCCTTCTAGGAAGAAAGCTCAAAGGCTACCCAGGGTTTCATAATTTTTTTTCCTCTGGAACAGGACTTCTCACACTGAAAACAGAGCTCCTCTGCATGGGAAGGAGTTTGAGGGAGTGCAAATCTTGAGCAAAGCAGAAACTGAGACTCACTGCAAAACCCACCACTTCTGCTTCAGTCCCTCAGCACACATCTGTGCCCTGGCTTTCCCTGACAGAAACACAGAATAAACAGTGTATGTAAAACATTTAAATAATAATGAAAAAAACCTCCCAAACCTCTAACCCCTACCAAAACAAGACACTCCATTGCACACACTTCTTCCCCTGGGGAGATGATGAAAGGACAAAAAAAAACCTGCCTGAGAACTGCTGGTCACACTGCTCAGGGTGTTGCAGGAAAGAGATTCAATGGTCTGTGTGAATGATTCTGCAGCTTCTGCACTGAGCCAACACAGCAGGATCCTGTACATGTGTGTACACGTGTGTAGGGACACACTGCCTACACATCCACCCACGGCACAGCCTATTTATGGCACATCATCCAGGCAGTCCAGCTGCAGGAGCTGGATGTCCCCTTGCAGAGGGACACGGTACCCTGGGAGGAACATGCTCTCTCAGCATCCCAGTGACTCCTTTGGGCTCCACCTGCATGCTGGGGCAGGAGCAGACCCTTCTCTGACGCTGCAGAATTAGAGCAAACCTCATAATCCCCAGCCCAGCAAAGAAGGTCACACCAAGCGTTCTGGTCCAGGCCAGTTCACGCCCGGCCTTTGAACCTCCCCAGGGTGGGGTGGGAGTGTGGGTGTGTGGCTGCGTCACACCAGCGGCCCCAGGGCAGCCCCCAAGCACCGGGGAGAGCTGCCAGGGCAGAGAGGAGATCAGATAACCACGGCAAGGGCTCCACCAGCCTCATAATCCACCTGCCTTTCATGTGACACTGGGAGCGTGCAGCCGCCTGCCACTGCACTGGCACGGCGCCTCCATCCCGAACCTTCCTCCCTCCTCATCCTCAAACACGACCCTCTTGGCAGGTTTCACAGCCACAGCGTGGTGAACACCCAGGTTCTGAGTGGCTTCACACGTGTTGGAGATGCAGCACAGCATCTTGTACCTGTGCAGTACCTGTAGCCCCGTCCTGCTGTGTCCCCACCTCCAGCCACTGGACTCCTCCTCCAGCCCCACCAAGCCCTGGCAGCATCAGTGCACCCCAAGTGACACCATCACCACCCATAAGGTGACCCTTGCCCCAGCCAGGTGGAGGCATCTTGGGCAGAGGGGATGCATCGAGGGGACTGTCTGGGGTGTTTGTGTCATTCACGGTCTTATCTCCTCTATGCTTGTGGAGTTGAGATGCTCTGGGTACCCAGGACCCCTGCCAGGCCTCTCTGAGTGCTGGTAACCCCCCTGCTCACCCCACTCTGCAGGCAAGTCCTGGCAGCCACCAGCATAGGAAATAGACTGAAACATGAGAAATTATGTGGACAACGTTCAACCCCCTGCTGTTCAGTCCCATCAGGGGCTCCCTGCTTTCTGTCTCACAAGAGAGGGTGACTGCCAGCCCCTGATTTACCTCCTCCATGCCATTTACTACCACCGTTTTTATGTGCATGGATCATATCCCCTCATATTTATCTCATCTTCAAAATAGATGTTCCCCCTCATCCTTCAGTCTGCTCATCTGCAAGTCTTTCCATGTCTCCAATAATTTTTGTTGCTTATCTCTTGACCCTTTCTATTCCTGCTGCACCTTTCTGAGATGGATTGACTAGAAATGAACACGCTGTTCCAGGCGGGACCACAGCACTGATTTATGTGTTGGCATTATAACACTCTCAGCAACATTTTTAATCCCGTTCTTCCCAAAATTGTCTATGTTTGTCTGGTGGTGTCTGTACACAAAGAGTAGAGATTTGCACATGAGGTCTCTGTCGAGGTTGCTCTCCTCTTCCCAAACATTTACAGCTAATTTAGACCTCATCACCCCCCTCCAGTGCCCCTTCCCACCTGCACCTTTCCATTTGTCCCTTCTGCTCACCACCACACTGCCCAACCCTCCAGCTTTATTGGGGGAAGATTTTCCACCTCCTCTCTTGACTAACCCAAAGGTTCCTCAGGAACTTACTAGTTTTGCTATTCATCTGTTCACCTTGTTTTGGTTTTTGGGTTTTTTTGGGTTTTTTTTTTCCACAGCTCATGAACAAATATATCAAGTAGCACCGTGTCCCATTCACATCCCTATGGTAAAACTTCAGCAAAATTCTTTTTCCTGTTGTCTTTCAGACGGTTCCTCCTCCCAGCAGCAGCGGCCCCTTCTCCCAGTGCTCCCATAATCTCATCTTCAGCCCAGGTTGCACAAAGGGCACTGATATTTCCCCTGGTGAGCCCACAGAGCAGAGGCTGAAAGCTTTTCGCTCCTGGGATAAAAGATTTGAGACAGAACAAAGACAAAGGATGGGAAGGAGGGTGGGACACTCTAACCTGGGACTCTGCACTTGGGTTCCAGCTTGCCTGGAGAACACCACCGCAGCAATAAAGGACAGGGGAAAGGATCACAAACATCTGGGGCTAAACAAATGCGCTTTCCAAGGGAAGTCCTTCAATGCAACGACCTATCACACCTCTGAGTCCAGGCACAGGCAGCAGGTGCAAGTCCACACCACCATCCATTCTCCTGGCCAGCATGAGGGTCCCAGTTCCTTCTGGGCAAAGCTGGGAGCAGAACTGGCTGCTGGAGACACATCTCCATGCCAAGCTCTCTGCGTTTTTCCAAGAATTGAAAATGTGTTTCCCCCCTCACCAGACATGTTTCTATTCAAATCAGGACCAGCCATTCTGCAAGATATTTGCCTTCCTGCATTTATTTTCCAATAACAAAGCTGTCCTCAGCTCTTTAGAGCTGGTGTTTTTATTTTATTTAGTTAATATTTTTAAACATTACTACTGCTATAATAAATGTTAACTATTTGTGCAGAGCTCTCAGTGCCTTGGCAGGGGCCTTTATATGTGCAAAATAACAGCAAATCATAATAAATAATAATAATAAATTATTATGGTTGATTACAAGGGAATGTGCTACATTTTTATAAGCTCTAGACCACCTACAGCTCACAAAATATAATGGGAAACATTAAGCCTTTAACTGGTTTTATACATTCCCTTCCCCCGCTTCCACTCCCCATGTTCTGTAATAGATTTACAAACAGTGTAAAGGAGGGGAAAAAAAGAAATCTTCCCTTATAAGAATAGCATCAAAATTCTCCTCAGCTTTCCAGCTGCTGAGTGTTTCTGAAGCCTTCAGTGAAATGCAATTAGTATCTTTTACCGCCTGCCTTCTGGGGATACTGACATTATTATCTTATTGCAGTTTCACCTTGACATGCAGATCACAAGGCAGCGAGCTGGAGTCTGTCTCCAGACGCCTTGAATTGTGGCATTGCCCCAGCTGGCTCAGCGAGTCGAGGAAGGAGAAGGAGGGGAAAAAAAAAAAAAAGAAAAGAAAGGACATTTTCTCATCCTGTGGATCTCAGCTTTCAAAAAAGAGAGGAGGAAAAAAAAAAAAAGCACAAATAAATACAGGGAAATTGGAGCCGTTGGGGAAAAAAAAAAAGCATGTTCCTCCTCAGCTCCAAGGAGGATGGGGATGGCCAAGGGGGGAGCTGTGCTGTGCCAGCCTCGAGCTGCCAGAGCAGGTCTGGGCTTCCAGCAGGACCCCTTCCCCTCCAACCCCCAGCAGGTTTCAATTCCACATGGACACGGTCCCAGATCTCTGTGGTTCGCTGGAAAAGAGAAAAGAAAAAAGAAGGAGAAGGGAGGAGGAAACCCCCATCATCAGGATCACTTTGCATCTTCTCAGGAGTGATCCGAGGGACACACAAGCCCCTCTGTGTGTGCACAGGGAGTTTGGCTCAGTGCAATGCTGAGCCATCCTTTGGGGAGAGGCTGCAGCCGCCTCTGTCTCTCCTCTGAGGCTTTTCCTGTCCTGCAAAATGCAACATTAACCTTCAGACTGTGCAGCCTGAACGAAAAAGCTTCTTCCAGGCAGCGTTTCCCCAGAACTCAGAGCAGTTTTGGGGAAGCCCTGGGCCTGTTTCTCCCTGTCCCCCCAGTGTTTGGGGTGGGAAGCACCAGCTTGAAAACCTGCCTTGGAGACAATGAGATGGGTGTAACGGGGGGGGGGGGACGACGACACATTTTGGAGCCCACACCCATTTGTACGATCTCTTCTTAAGCAACACAAAACTTGGAGCCAAAGCATTCCAGTGACTTCTGATATTCTTGAATTAACCAATAAGCACGGTGTCAGTCTCACTGAACACTGAGGTATCCATGGTCACAGCTGGAAAGCAATATTTAGCTGGAAAGCACAAAATGGATAGAGGGAACCTGGTTGGCTTCACCTTCCACAGGTCTGACCATGGGCTGATGTGATGACCCTTGTGTTTGTCAGAGGAGACACAGATGGAGATGTGGTTCAGGTGCAAGACTTACACTGGAGCTGCAGAAATTGTGTGGTTACAAATGGAATCAGCAGGAAATCCAACCTGTCCCCTGCCTTTCTTCAGCCCATTCTTCTCTCTTATTACTCTTAATTAATACTAATTCTCTGCATTCAACTCTAATGGTCTCATACCCCTGAGAAACCATTATGTGATAACGTTCATGTATTCAGATGTCTCTACCCCTAAGAGGGATGGCACAGAAAGCCTTGAAGGATTCACACCCAGGAACATCCCTCCAGAATTGCCTTTCTCGTCTGACTTCCGGTCTTTTTAATTCCAGTGGGAAATTTTTAATTCCCTGTAATCAACCTGATGGCCCTTCTCCAGACTTGCAGGGATGGTTGGAACTACCTGACCTTTAAAGTCCCTTCCTTTAAAGTCCCTTCCAACCCAAAACATTCTGTGTTTTTGTGAAATGGGAAGAGAACAATTCCTGGTTCTTGAATGCTTCCAGTTCCCTGCCCATCAAAACTCACCATACCCAGAGAGGTGACAAATAATCACGATAGTCCAACCTGTAGGACTCTCATTTATCCATACAAGTGGGGTTGGGCTTGCAAAAGAAACGCCATGCAAGGAAATTTCACTGCCTCTTGGAACACTGGCAAATTTTTTTTTGTTTAAAAATATTTGGAAAGAAAGGACAGTTAAATGAAGAAACAAATACTAAATAAACCTCCTTTTTTTTTCTGATGTTAGACTGGCACGGGCAGCTTGTACAAATTAGTGATTCCAGAGAGCAACTGGCTAATTTCCAAGGGAATAGGGAGAGAGGGAAGAGAGGAGCAGCAGTAATTTACAGCTTAACCCATTTGTATTTTCTCTTTACAGCTCTCATCTGGATTACAGAATGCAAATTATTTGTCGTATTTTATGGGCAAACCCTTTTAGTGCTCTGGTATCTGAAATTCCCCATACCTTCCAAAATCCCAGTTCTGTTGCTAAGGGGCTGCCCTGTCATGGTCTTACTTGAATGTCCCTCCAAAACCACAGTGGGCACCTTCACCTTGACACCACCACAGGACAGATCCTGCCTCTCACCGGCACCATCACACAGAGCTCCCGAGCTATTGTTTTCTGCTCTTGTTGTGATCTTCATGTGAATGCAACACGAATGTAAAAGGACACAGCTGGTAGCTGAGACTGTTACTTTCAAGATTCTAGGAGAGGATCAAATGAAGGAGAAAATTAAATTAAAAAAGCAGCACTTAATTATGTAGGCTGCTTTTGTACTCGTTCCTTCCTCTGTGTAGTAGTTTCCACCTGAAAATCTTTAAGTGCTTTAGAGCTGATAATTAAATCTTGGAACTACTGCAGAGAAGGATGCAAGGGAAAGCATATGCAGTTTACTTGATCTTGTCTGTTTGATTAGACGTTAACTTTGCATCTCTCCAGACCTCTGCTCTGCCAGGACACTCCTTGCAAGTTAACCTAAGGTCTGTGCAAATGCTTGCAATGATGTTCCTCAAGGAGGGAGTCTGTTAAAAGGGGAGCTGCACAAGGATGAGGTGGGACCAGGATGTGTGGATGATCCTCCTGGGCACCCAGCCCTTTGTGCCAGGGCTGGGGAAAGTGTTCTGGGGCAGCCACAGTGCCAGGGACCTCCCTTCCCTGGGCACCTCACCTGCAGCACCAGAGAGGTTCTCCTCCCCCAGCATTTGTTGTGTTCCACAAGGACTGAACCACTGCGGTTTCAAAACCTGACAAGGCAATTTCAGCTTGGAAAACCATATCACCTCCCTCACTCCATTTGGGATGGTGGAAACCAGCAGTTAGAACAGAGTACCAAACTGGGGACGACCAAGAGCCAAACTCATGCCCCATGAAAGCAATTCATGTGGGATGGTCCTTAAAAATGCCCATAATCCTACAGACACAGGACTGGGTAACATCCCTGTTCCAGCACACAAGCTGGTCACACCTGAGCCTCTCCTCCTTGAGCTGAGCACCTCCTGGGGCCAAACACTTCACATCAGGGAGGACTCCTCTATCAGGGTGGATCTCCCCGCTGTCAGCAGCCCAGGAGATGGTACCCACCCTGCCAGGACAGCCCTTTTGGCACAGCAGCAGCACCCAGGCTCTGTGTCATCACCACATTGCTTCAGAAAGGACTGGCTCAGTGGCACTGGAGAAGCTGTGGAAGAGCAGCTTCAGCATAATGTGGTTTCAGATGTTATTTTCAGAGAGCAATGAAAGCACAGGGTGATGCTCATCTGGCAATCAAAAGCATTAGCAGGAGCTCTGGCAGTGGATCCCAGAGATGACGAAAATGGAAATGTCCTTGAAAGCACAATCAGAAATCTGCTGGGCACAGATGCTCTTGCAACACCCAGACAGCTGTAAAGAGGGGGATCTTCTGGGAAAGTGCAGTTTCATGGCATGAAATAGCCCAGCTCATGTTTTCAGCCTCCTGATATGAAATCATGCTTGTTTCTCCTGGATTGCTGCTCATGCAGGAGCCCCTTGGGAGGCTGAGATGGAGAGAACACCAAGGTGCCTGTCTCTCCTCCTGTGATGGATCAGGTGACGCTCTGCAGCTCCCTGAGACGTGGGGGATCAGCAGGGCTGGTACCTGAGCTCACAGAGGACACGGATTGAAGGAGGGGGAGGAGACACAGCAAGTGTCCCACTGCACAGTGTGGATGTGACAACAACCCCCAGCTGCAGGGTCCCTGCTCATGGGATTCAGCAGCTGCAAGGGTCCATTGCAGTAGCCCCACTATTCTCTATCAGCAAGGAAATCCTTTAGGAGTCAACAGATATTCAACACTTTTAATAGCCTGGGAAGGTTCAGTGGTTTTACATTTTGTTTTGGTTACCAAAGACGTGCTTTTTTCCCTCCCTCTTTATTCCAAGTAAAGCAGGAATAACCCAGCAGCACCAGCTGAGCTGGTCAGGAAAGTGCTTCTCTGTGCCATAAAAATGCTCACGGTGATACAAAAGCCAAGGTTGTGATTTTGTGTGTAAAACAAAGTGTAGAACAAAATATAAAACTGGAGGGAAGAGAAAAAGGCAATTAGTATTGCTAATGAGAGCCTTGGTAAGCTTTTCAAACACAACTATAATATATTTAAAATCTGACTGCAGAGAAGCAAAGTCCCTTTGGGCTAAGAAAGTCAGAACAGATGTTGTTCCTCCTCCCTTCAGAGAAAAGTTTTGCCAACCACTTTGAAATGAATCTCGCTGAGCTCAGTGTAATTCTGCGAAAAACTCCAGGTGAATTGAAACAACATTTTCCCCTGGAAGCTGTTCCAAGAGCTGAGCTCCCTGAAGGAGCCCTGGCCCGGGACACAGCCCAGGAGCACTGGGGATGTGGGGCAGAGGGACAGCAGCTTCCATGCTCAGAGCACACGGGGCAGTCCTTATAGGACTACAGGAGTAATTTTCCCAGATCCTCTTGTCAACTTTGGGGTTTTTCAGCTGGGTTTTTCTTTGGTTGGCATTTTTTCCCCCCAGACTTCCTGCCCTCCAACATAACTTTTGTGTTCAGGATCAGCTGGATGGACAGATCGATCTCTTTGTTTCTTTGCAGTCAGAGGAACTTGGTCCATGGTTGGGGAACAAGATCAGGACACAAAGCCTGGTATCCAGCAGCCCTGCAGGGACCATTCCTGTTGTTCATCCTCCTCCTCCTCCTTCACACAGCCCCATGGCTGCAACTCAGCTCCTTCCCACAGCCTGCTGGGACTGAATTCTCATGGAGAGAAGCAGCAGAAGAGGCAACTCAGCCCCACCAGTGCCAGCAAGGAGGGTCTCAAAAAGCAAAGAGCCCATCAGGATAAAGTTTTGCAGCATTTGGTTTGGGACAGAGAGGAAGAGGAGTAAAAATGTGCATAACAGATAATTTAACTCTGAAGTGGAGGCTCAGTTCAACTGCACCTTTACCCTGCTAATGAGGCACAAAATCCTTTCTGTAGCCATGTCCTGCAAACAGATCCACCACACTGATGGATGGAGGAGGACAGGACCTGCAGACCTTATGAGCTCACACGAGGAACGCCAGCCCTGGGTCTCTGATCTCTGCTCTCTGGGTCATCTGTGTGTTTCCACTGACATGAGCACTGAGCAAAGTCCAGGGCACTTCCATGACCCACGCTGGGAACCAAACCTCCTTCACCCCAAGCAGGAAAGCTGCCCACAGAGTGATTGCAGAGCAGGTGGATGGCCCTGCCTGAAGCCTTGCAAAGGAAGATTGTCTATTCTCCTTCCCAGGAGGGGTTTCTGCTGGAGGGTCTGGGGCTGATGTAGGTGTTGTCCTCCAGCCCAGCCAGATGTGACTCAAGAGAAACCAGATTTCAGTGAGTCCAGGGAGGTCCTGCTCCATGAGTGACTCCCCTAACGGGGTGGCCCGGATTCATTAGTGGTGCAGGCAGCTCAGGCAGGTCTCCTGTGTCTCGGTGATAATGTTTAACTATTTGGGTTTGAGCTGATAAGACAATTCATGATTTTAAGCACTCAAGACTGCCAGCAAATATAGGAAACAGGTAGGGCTTATTTGCCAGAGCATTCAGCATTTGCTACAGCTTTCTCCACCCAAGATACCCAGGAAGAAAAACAGAGATAGCAAAGATTTAATCATTCCCGTGCTTAAAGACAATATGCTTTTTCATGCCCGGCAGTACCACCTTGGGAGGCATTTAAATGCAATTACAGCTTCCATTCCGCAGCACTGCCCCAAAGTGCCCCTTTTTCCCATCACAACCCTGACGCAAAGAGCCAAGGAGCCCATCTGAGCAGCGCCAGCCCTGAAATTTCCACTTCTCCAACGAGACCAGCCCTTATTGTGCTCCCAGACTCTCTTGTGATGTTAAGGGCGATAGATAAAAATAACTCCGACTCCATTGTTCGGCTATTTATACACTGAAAAGTCAACAGCATAAAGGCGACCAGCCCCGGGGCCGTGCGGGAGCTGATGACCCTGTTCCGCCCGCTTGTCCTTGGAGGTGCCAAGGGGGGAGGACCGTGGGGCAGAGGAAATCAGGCTGTTTGAAGATAAAGAGGCTTTTCAAAAGCCCAAAGGGCAGTTCAGCATGTAGCTCGCAGGGTAAAGAGGCCCATTTGGGCCATTGTGTTCCCAGTGCCGAGCAAGCCCATAACAAAGGCTGGAGTCAGTCCCTGGTGGGGGGTGGTGTTTGAGGAAGACCCCAGCTATCAGCTCCAGAGCACGGGTCTTGGGGGGACAATGAACAGAAAATCTCCCTCCAAAGAGACAGATGGGTCTGAATACAGATGCAAAGCGACCCTTCACCGCAAGGCCATCAAAGAAACCAGTCTTTCCAGACCTAAAGGCTGTAAGATAATGGGGCTTTTCAGGGGCATAAAACCTGAATTTCCTCCTTTGCCATGCATTAGCCGCTGGAAACAAAACCGATCTGCCAAATCTAGCTTTGTAAAATGCCCCTGATTTACTAAGCAATGACTTTACATTATCATTTCGGCAGGGAAACCATCTTATTCGGTGGGTTTAGTGCAGCAAAA
This sequence comes from Formicarius rufipectus, assembly GCA_013399695.1. Taxonomy (NCBI): domain Eukaryota; kingdom Metazoa; phylum Chordata; class Aves; order Passeriformes; family Formicariidae; genus Formicarius; species Formicarius rufipectus. The sequence continues at coordinate 348,712 of VXAU01000928.1, read as the reverse complement.
GGCACGTGAAGCCGGTAAAGCATCAGCACCTGGGCGAGATGAGCATCCCCTTAGCCCGGCCGGGAGTCACTCAGAGCTTGGCTCTGCAGAGATACCCTCCAGAGCAGCATCCTGAGAGCCAAAGTGACCAGCCAGGTGTACCTGCGGGATTCACTGCGAAGAACATACCATCAAAGTGAGAGTTAGGCAGGAAAATTTGTTTTCAGAAAGGGAAATTACTTTTGGCTGAAAAAAATCCCGTTCAGAATGAAGGGATGGGCTCTGCTCATTTACTTTGAAATTCTTCATTAACTACTGCATGCTAATTATCTGCATTTCTGCTTCAGGGGTTTGGGGCTTTTTTGTTTGGATTTTTTTTTCCCCACTGGAAAATTTTGTTCATCTTGAAGCCAATAAATACCAAGAAAATCCTGCCACCCACTACATTTCTGATCAAAATAATCGTTCCTTTTGATAAGTTCCAGCAGTTACAATGGCCCAGAGAAAATGTATTCAGTGAAGATCACTCATTGCTGAATACTTTCCTCACTTCTTCACTCAAATCGGTGATGCCTCTTTTTTAAACTTCTATAAGCAGGGTACTTTTTAACACGGTAATTTGTACTACAAACTCCCAAAAACCTGTTTTGATTTTATTTTTTGTGATTCCTAAAGCTCCAGTTTTGAAACACATACAGATAAAAGTGCTTTGAGGATCTTATTTCTGTGTTTCCAAATTGCTCACTAGAGAGCCAAAAATCACTCTGCCTCTCAGTCAAGGTCTGAGTAAAGTTTAGACCCTTGCACAGATAATCAGACTTGTCAAGTTATTCCATAAAAGGCAGAAAGACCTGGGCTAATGTTTTCCAAAATGCTGCTCTAGATTCTGCAGAGCTTTATAGTGGATTTAAGCACAAGTTTATCTGAAGAAGAGGGAAGTTTTACTCTATTTCTAAGCAAAATGGAGTGGCATAAAGGAGGACTTGTTGGTCTAAGAAGGTCCCAACCAAAATGGTGTGAAACTAAGTTACTTGGGCTGGGGACACAGAGCTCCATCCCCCTGTTGTCCTCCAGTATGGCCAGGCCAGTGGCTGAGCTTAGACAAAATGCTTTGTCACTCTGGTGTCACTTCACACCTCTCATCCTACCAGTCTTCATTTGTCTGCTTCATCCATCTGCTCCCCCCTGACATGAAGCAGGATAGATGTCACCAAGAGGGGTGTTCTCTGTAGGTATTTGTTCATGCCATTTGTTGAAGACATCTAATTTGGGATCCTTGCCCAGTGCAAACAGCCACATAGAGACAACCTGAGCTTCCAAAAGAGCAGGGCTAGGAGAAAACACTTGGGATGCTGGATGGCTGAAGCATCAGGATCCCAAACACATACCTGGACCACCTTTTCCATAGCCAAACCCTGAATTTTGACTACCTGCATTTGGAGCCAACTCAGGAGAAAAGGAGTTTGGGTTTTGGAGATGCAGAGCAACCTCCACCCCACTGATGGGAATACCATGGGCTTCTGAAACCCAGGCCACCAATGTCCCAGCTGGGAGATCCCGTGGTGGGCCCTGATCCTGCCCAGCAAGCAAAAGTGGGGACAAGTCTTTCAGTCACAGGGGGCACAATGGAGGGTGGATGCCTTGCCCAGGGAAATCAACCCTTAGTGGCCCCAGACACCAGAAACTTCTTGCAGCCCTTGCAGGTGACCTGAAACTAGAGACCTGAACTGAACATGAAAAGGCAGAAATGTGGATTATGTCTCTGAAATGTCACAAGCCCTGTCTTCCTACATCAACACCCCAATTCTGTCACCAAGTACCTCAAATTTTGGCCAGATTGTATCTTTGCTTCTTGTAGCCGTTCTCTGCAGGAATAACCAAACCAGATCAAAGAAAGTGCCTCCTTGTTTGGTTTTAAAATGCATTCCCTTTCCACTCTCACAGGGATCCCTTCAACTCTGTCATACCCAAACCCTAATCCCCTGCATGTGACCTTGGGAAAACTATTTCCAAAACATTAACAGGCCTCTAGAAACACAAAATGCAGTATCTGAACCTGACCTCAGCCTGACATTCATCTTACCTGATGCCTAATACCCATCATCAAAGATGATGATGGACTTGGACCTAGGGCTCCTAACTGGAGGGTAGAAGAGAAGTAGCTGGGCAAATAGTTAAGTACTAGGTGGTAAGAGCCATCCCAACTGGTCCCAATACTTCTCAAAGACCAAAATGGGTCTTTCCCCCTTATTAGACACCCATCTGTGTCACCCAGCTCTAATTAAGCATCTGCTCTCCAAGAGGCTAACAAGTTCTTTGGCTGATAATCCCAACCAGCTTGGCATCATTATTTATAACACACAGTCCCTGCTCCGGTCTGAGTCGCTTCATTGTTAGAATAAGATGTAACTATATCATTATTTTCGGAGACATATAAAATATAATCCAATTATATGGCAGATACGTGGAATTCCCAATGATTTCAGAGCATGCTGCTTGATTCAGGAGGGGGGAAAAGATTTAAAGAGACAGGTTGTCACTGGGCATCAAAGGATTTGGGATGATATTTAGGATAACAGTTTATAGACATGGAGCAAATCCTATTATAATGCCACATGGCCATCAGGCTGTCACAGTGGCAGGTACAGTCTGAGCAAAGATGCCAGCCAGGAGCATGGTCATCTGAGGGATGCAGCACGTTGTAGTCTCTGTGTCCTGTGGGGAATTGGCAGGTTTGGTGTGTATCAGCAGCTGAAGTATCTCGACAGCCTCTGTGTTACCCTCTGCCCTGGGCTGTCCCCAGGTCGGAGCACCCCAATCCTAAAGAAGATGAGCTTGGATTTACCCTGCAACCCCTCAAGGACAGGGCAGGGAAAGAATGAAACCAGAGGAGTGAAAATGGGCATTTACTAAAGCATTTTCTCCAGAACCCTGAGCTGTGCAAGACCTCAGTGACTGCCCATCACACAACCAAGATGCCTCAGTTGGGTCCAGAGCTCTCTTCGCAAAGGGGCCAAGTCAAATCCTGCGGACCAGGAGCCTCTCCATGGGGTTCACCCAGGTTTGGTTTGTGCTCGGCAGCCACAGGAGAAATGGAGAGGACAGCTGGGAGGGTGGCAGAGCCCAGGGAGCTGTCTGTGCTCAGAAAACCACTCAGAGCACAAGTATGTTTGGGTTTTTTTTGCAAATGACTCATAATCAACACAACTCCAAGGCTTGTGAAAGTGCAAACCGATCCCTCTCCCAGATCCCATGGGAACTATCAAGTGCCAGAAAATATGAGCTCAGAAAACACACTGGATGGATGGACATGCCACACCAAGGTGCCAGCCTGGGCCAGGAGTTGCTGGGGGAACTGCAAAATTCAGGGCAGCGTTTGGCAGAGCTGCTGTGGCTGAGCAGGGACTCTCAGCCCTCTGCTGCTGCACCCACGGTGCTGTGGGGTAACATGAACCATCTCCACCACCTCCCTCAGCCTCCAGCCAAATAACACGTGCAGCAAAGAGGAGCCATTTCTGCCTCCCTTTGCTTTTTTTTTGTTTGGTTTTGGTTTTGGTTTTTTCCCCCTTTTTTGCTCTTTCTCCTCAGCAACACTCACAAGTTGACACTTTCTCCTGCTGACAGCCGGCTGACTCCCTGCAGCAGCACCCATTTCTGCTCTCCATCCACCTCACTACACCTCACACTTGTATTCTGACTCCTTGATAGCACGTGGGACCTTGCCATGGTGGCACCTGTGTCCCCAGCGAGGTGACACACACTGAGATGCCACCCCACCACGGTGGAGAAGGATTAAAGGCATAAAAAACATATAAATTTGCTGAACAGGAGATGCTCTCCTTGTGTGCAGTCCCTGGGGAGCTGAGAGGGCTAGCAGCAGGAATAAAAAAACCCACCCCTGAGTAGTTTAGAAAACAAAGGAGATTAATTGAAGTCTCAAAAATCCAGCGCAGTAGCCCTGATATTAAACCCAGCCCTGCTGCTTGTAAGGAGAGTGAGGATGCTGCAAGATACCAGCAGTGACAAGACTTTTTTTCCTATTCTTATTTTAAATACAGGTTAAACCAGCCAGTGCAGTGGCAGCAACACCCACAGCATCCTCCCCCGAGGAAACCTTGGGAGGAATTTCCACCTTGTAACTCTGCCTCCCACCAGGAGCTCCACCAAAGGGACCCAGAGACCCATGGCCCGGTCCTGCAGCCCCCAAGCTTCAGAGGGTTTTTGGAGCCTTGCAGGGCCATCCGGAGGCAATGAGGTGCAGTGATGTGCCCAGCGACAGGAGCATTCCTGCAGCAGCCAGATGGGTGCAATAAAAGGCTCGTTAATGGGGATCGTTGGACCTCAATTTCAGGTTGCTGGTGAAACCTCCCTCAGGAAGTGTCATTATTATGGTGCTCTCAATCAAGTCAAGCAGCTTTATGACAAAATCAAAAGTTGTGATCCAGGCAGGAGAGGGGTGGGGTAAGCAGCCCGTTTATTTTGCTTTGGGTTTACTGTGAGGACCCAACGAGCTACCAGGACATAAGAATGATGGTCACATCACCTGAGCAGCTTTAAATGTCCTCCCAGCCCTCTGCCCTCTCAACCCCAAACCTCTCTAGGTCCACAGTGAGATTATGCTGATACCAGTATGCTGGCCAGTGGCTCAGAAACAAGGGGGGGGAAATCTCACAGAATCATTAAGGTTGGAAAAGACCTATAAGAAAATTGAGTCCAAGCATTAACCCAGCACTGACAAGTCCACCACGATGTCTCTAAGCATCACATCTATGTGTCTTTTAAAATCCTTCTGGAACCAGTGACACCAGCACTTCCCTGAGCAGCCTGTTCCAGTGCCTGACCACCCTTTTGGTAAAGAAATGTTTCCTACTACCCAATCTAAACTTCTCCCTGTGGTTTCCTCTTGCCCGGTCCCTTTTCCTTGGGAGAAGAGATCGACTTCCATCTGTCTACAACCTCCTTTCAGGTAGCTGTAGGAAGTGAGAAGGTCTCTCCTGAGCCTTCTTTTCTTCAGGCTGAACCTTCACAGCTCCCTCAGCTGCTCCTCATCAGACTTGTGCTCCTAGACATGGGATCCCTTTGCCCATATCCAAAGCACTGCTCACTGGCCAGGCAGAACAAGGTTTACATGCCAGGGACACCTGCACTTGTGATGACCTCAGCAGGAAAACATCATTTGGATGGTGTTACTAGTTCAGTATGGGTGACCTGTACCATTTTCCTCATTAGATACAAGATGTTAAAGTAAGACCCTTCACAGTCAGGGTTTGACACGTGCAAGACAGGAGATGGAAGGAGCCAGGGAGAGCCACAGGCCAAGGCCAGGCAGTCCCCATCCAGGGATGTGAACAGCAACATGTGCTATGGTCTTCCTACAGAGCACTTCATGCTGCATTTGCTCACTGAAACTTCTTCCAGATCCCTTTTCCCATCAAAATCCTTTTCACTGATTTGCACTCCCCTGTCTCCATAATATCTGCCATTTCCCCATTCCACATATGGCAATTTTGCTCCACTGAGCTCCACAGACTTCAGGTGCCACTGGAGAGAGCTGCTGCACACAGGAGGAACCTGTAATCCCAGTCACTCCTTCACTGGCCAGAGACCTGATCTTTCTGCTTGTCCTTGGTGTGTCAGGCACTTCCAAAACAAGGAGGAGCAGGATGGGTGATCACCAGGCTGGAAGGGGTAACTCAGCCAGGCTGGTGTCCTGCTGGCATGGCAAAATCCACCATCCACCACCTCAAATGCAGGGCTGTGGGTCAGCAACACCACATGGCACTCGAGGACCTTTGGATTTGGGGTTAATTCCTGATGTGCATCTCAAACCACAGATCTCAAGGCTCCCCTCCCAGCACATCCCATCTGTCTTCTCCACTCCGAGGTGGAAAGCTGAGTTGTGGGGACTGACTGACTGACAGGGACGGAAAGAGTTCAGATCATTCTCTGAAGAATTAAGATCCTAATCTGTCTTAAGCTGCTCAGAGCTGCCGTGGGCCCTCCTGAGGCAGCATCTCATCTCAGCACGTCGGCAAGGACAAGCAGATGAGGCAGAGAGAGGCGTAGCCTGGCGTGGTGTGCACAGCCACAGAACAGGAGCCTGGCAAAGCAAAGATCAAGCTTCAGTTAGACTTTGCCCTTCATTATGTAGTTTACTGTCCCTTTGGCTCATTAAAAGTCAGTTGCAGGTAGGAGGAAGCATCAGAGGGATTATCCAAATTGCAGCTGTGTGAGGAGATCAGATATCTCTCAGCAGCATCAGGGACAAGAGCCAAAGTCTCTTCCTCCTCCTTGCAAAAGCTGCCCATCCCCTGGAGCAGTGCGAGGACATGAGGATCCTGCTGCCATTGCAGCATCACTTGGGAGCAGGAACAGCCAGAGCCTCTTCCCAATCCCACTTCTCTTTTGTTTTGGTGGCATTTATTGCACCAATTTGATACCAGAGCATTTTTGAAAATCCCGAGGCACAGGCAGACAAAGAGTCTGACCATGAGCCTCTGGGCAAGCACCTCAACGCTGCCAAAGACATTCTAGTGAGGAACAGGGATGGTATTTCCATGCTGACCCCAAGAAACAAGGAAGCCTTGCGGGGAATCACTGATGCTGCAGGAAGCCACACTGGACAATCCTTGCCCAATGTACACTGTTGGCGTGTGGCTTTTGTGCTTCCTTCAGGGCAGTTTCCTCCCAACCAGATTCCTGAGCTGTCACTGCAGATTTTTACTCTTGGCATTGGGCAGGAAGGGAACATCTACAAGCTGGGCAAGAGGAGATGACAGCAGGCAGTTCTGCAAGTCTGCCACGCGCTCCTCTTGCAGCGAGTGGGCAATCTGGAGGCTCAAAGCTTTGGAACTCCATGATGTTCTCCTTCATTACTTCTACCTGGGAGCAACATCCTACCACTGCAGCCTGGCTGCTCTGGGGGACCTTTCCAGCTGACTGCAGCCATTCCTCTTTCAGCGCTTCTCTTTTAGTTCCATGCAATAGAGCAGTCTGACTGTTCACAACCTCTCGGCTTTGGGATGCTGCTGCAGGGTGCCAGTGGGGAAGGCACGTTCCCAAAATACACTGAAATCAAAACCACACAATCCCTGCTGTGCAGAGAAGAGGAGGAAGGGAGTCAGTGGACAAATATTTGTCTGGCTACCCTGCTTTCTAGCACAGAGAGTCTGAAGAGGCAAAACCCCAGCTTTCCAGTAAAACTCAACCCCCTGATGCTGCTCACACTCTGGGATCGCAGCTTGGTACCTTCCCAGTGTTTGGTCTAGTTTTCTTTTGAAGAAGCCAAGAGAACAAGGGGAAGGAGGCGGTTTCAAAGCATGCAAAGCCAAACTGCTGAGCAGTAAATCAGCCAACACCTTCCTTGCTTCTCCAGGACCCTGCAAGTTGTGCCAACTGCTTTTTCTCTCAGCACTGTTGGTTTCATACCCTGTCCAGGAGTTCCAGGACTGTCTCACTGTGTGTCTTGAGTCACATCTGGATCACAGGACAGAGGGTTATGCTTGAAGACTGGCCAAGATGGGCCCCAAGGTGGGGGTCACCTACTGAGCATACATTATCCTGCTGGCACAGGAAAGTCATTCCTTCAACAGGATTTAAGAATTCTGATTTGCAGTGCATCATGTCTCATTGCCTGGCATTCTGTCCAAGGCAGATTGGGAGTTCAAGTCCTTAGACATAAGAATCCAGAAGGGAGACAGATGTGAATGTCCTGACTACGGGAGACTTTCTGAGACCATTCTGTTCCAGACAACAGTCACTGCACTTAGAGAAACCTTAGCCAGAAATAGATTCTCCAGTGCCTAGTATTTCATAATGTGGCTGTATTTTCTGCTTGGGGTTAAGATCTCTTTCCCCAGATGGGTCCTCTGATGTTTCACACCACCAGAACCCACACTGCAGCCTCACTCAGTGAGGTCTTTTCCTACTCAAGTTTCTTACCTTTACCTGCTCACCAGATTTTATGAAATGTGTAACTGGAATCACTGAGATCCAACTCCTTCAGTCACATCCCAGTGGAGCAAATCCCTGAGCTGAGCAGGGAATTGGTCAGGCTTGACAACCAGTCTTGGCTGAGCACAAGGAGTGAATCACCTAAGACATGCTTCTTTAGGAGCTGGCCTAAAAATTACACAGCAAAGCTATAGGAATAGGATCTCTAGTGTTTTTTAGGGTAAAACAAGTGAAAGGTTCTGATGTGAATCCCTGCTCATGCTCTGATGACATTCTGACCGTTCTTATGATCCCTTTCCCCTCCCAGCCATTCCCAATCTGCTTTGCCATGTGCTGGCACCAACCAGGGAAATTTCAATGTCTGTGGCAAACTCAAGCTCAAGGAGCTTCTTGTTTTCCACTGCCCAGAGCCTGCAGATTTAAATATGATCTTAAGAGAGCCCTTGTTTTTCGTGGAAAACCTTATCCAAGCCAACAAATACTGCTCCATCCAGGCTGTGCCACAGCATGGTGCTTCCTACAACCTGCCCTGTGCTGCCCAGGTGCAAAATAAAAATGAGAAAAGGAGTATTGTAAGAGGAAGGCAACATCCTTGGGCTTTTCCTTCATTTGTTTCATGCCTAAGGCAGGGAGATGGAAATATTCCCAAGATTTTGACTTGCTCCAGCTCTAAGAAACATGAGGCTGCTTACAAAAACACCCACTCAGTCTGCCGCAGCAGCAATGGGTGATGCAGATACATCTTCCAGAGTGAGGGAGAAGGGCAAAATCCCAGATCCCTGCACAGAGCAGCACTCCCAGACATCTCTGGAAGAGTCTGCTCAAAGCCACCAGCCTCACCTGGGCACAGAGCAGGGCTGGAGGCATTCTGTGCACCGTGCCATGATAAACAGGGCAAAAATGACAAATTGGGAAAGACTTGCAGAGCTTCCCTCCTGTCCCAAAGCCCTTGCAGCAGCAATTGCCTCTGCTCTCCTGTCACAGCACAGGCTGCTGGGAGGGGAAAGGGTGCAGTGGGACTGTGAAGAATGAGGGCACACTCATCCCGAGCAGGCTCTGGGCATCCCCACTGGCACTCCAGGAGTTGGCAGAAGGGCACTGCAATCCCAGTCACCACTGCAGATGAACCCAGCTCTTGTCCCGGCACCAGAAGGAGCCACAGCTGCATCAGCCAAGGAGCAGAGATGCTAATTGGGTCTAGGCGAAGGCAGGAGGGAGAGATAGGAAGAAAGGGAGGGGAAACATCCCCCTCCAAACCCCTGACTCAATGGGAAAACACTACAATCCAACGCAGGCAGGATGAAACCAGCCCAGTACAACATTGTCCAGCTAAACTCACGGCCTTGTATTATTCCCAGCTCGCATTAAGTAGCTCTGTAGTGTTAGTGCTGTTCTCGAAAGATAACTTCACCTTTCACCCTTTAAGCTCCGAGACACTCCTAAAAGTACCACCATGTTATTACGAACAGAAGAGCAGTGTTAATGCTGAAATGCTCTATCCCCTTCTCCTCCCTCCTTGTCACCAGTGGATTTTAAAGGACAATGCTATTAAAAAAGAAAATATATGCTGGGGATGCAACAGCCCCTCTCAGCAGCAATCCCTGCGTGTGGAGAGACCCCCTCGGGTTTGCACAGCGAGTGCCTCGAGGCTGCTTTTCCAGCCTCCTCTGCTGTCACTCCTGGGCATTCCCTGCCCTCTGTTTCTCCATCAGGTTTCTGCTCTGCTTTTGTCCCTTCTGCAGGGCAGGAGGGGAAGCTGGTGTGTCCCTCAGAGGGCAAGGGCAGTGCCACGGCAAGGACCAGTGAAAGTCAAATCATCTTCACACGCTTGAAAATATCCCGACAAACAAAAGTAGTTCAAACCCGAAGTGCTATAAAGCTGCTGAGGCACAGCTGGAGTGAGGAGCTGGCGCTGAGGGAGCCTGTGTCGCTCACCGTGCACAGACCGGGCTGGCACAGCTACACACGGTCCCCATCCCGGCACTTCCCAAACGCCAGGAGGAACCTCTCCTCTCCCTTCGCACCCTCCCTCCTTCAGGCACATCATCATCAGCTGCCTCAGCTCTTCCTCGCAGGATCTGCTGGTTTATGTTTGTGTTGCCTTCCTCAGACTGCGAAGCCTTTGGGGGCAGGAACACGCTGTAATCTGTGTTTGTCAAGTGCCATGTAAACGGCTGGCTAAATGTGTTTGTTCTCAACCGCTTATTTGTTTTTCAAAGGGGTAGTTACAGGAAAGTACACAGCGGAATAAGTAATTGGTGTGTGGTGCCGAGCTGGGAGGCGATGGGAGAAGCTGCCGCGTCCCTGTGGAGAGAGGCAGATGGCACCAGTAGGGTTTTCCTCCTCCTTTCTCCCCGACTTCATAGTCAGGGAGCGCTGGGGACAACTCCAAAGATACAAAAGATACCCCAAAATACCCGAACCCTGCCGTGGCCAAGTGCTGGGAATGCCAGTCAGGTCACCAAGGCGTGCCCTGCACCAGCCTCCCACCGGGCTTTATTCCTGCAGGGTCATCTCTGCGTTGCTCTGAATCAATGCGAGGGCACCTATTTTTTTGCCTTCTCCTTGACAGTCACCCCCTGTGTCCTCATGCTGAGTGCAGTCCCTCCTGCCTGGCTCCTACAGCTGATTAACCTGTAATCGCTTCCACCGCAGCACCTGCGGGGCTTTGAGCGTGGAACTGAGACGAGACCATCAGAAAACAGCCTGATTATAAAGCACTTTGGGGAGGGGGCACTTTGCCTGAGGGTGACAATGTCTCTTACACTTGAAATGAAATACATCTGTGTCGAAGAGTGGGAAAGAAAAGAGAAAAACTTTGGCCCCTGAGGAGGTTCAGAAGCCCTTAGGCTGTTGGCCACTAGATTCAAGTACACCGTGCTTTAGTGCTTTAAAAAGTGCCTCAAAAAGACAAGATACAACTACCCAGTGGACTGTAAAATATCTATCACCAGCCAGCCATACACAGTGAGGATGTCATGCCATGGAGTTAGCAGCAGTATCATATGCAAGGTAAAGATGCTTCATTGCATATATTAAAGGCAGCCCGAGCCCTAAATGCACCCTAAAGAAGATGGATCTCCTCAGGAGCCTGAGATCTATTCATCACAATCTGATTCCTAAGTGTCAATTAATCTTACAGCTTGTGTGTTGTTCCCCAGCCCTGACACATCTCTCACTGTCCCTGACTTGGAAGAGTAATGGGAGACAGTGTTTGAGTATATAAAAGATAATTAATAGAAAACATCCTCCCTTTAAAAAACAACCACCAAACCGACCTTTTAGTATAATATGCTTTTCCACCAGCATCCATTTCCACAGATCCAACTCTGCTACTATCATTTAGGGAAAGTTAATTGCTCCACAAGAAACTTAGTGTTTTAAAGGGGTGAGAAGAATCCTGGTAAAGTAGGCAGTTAATACAAAAGAAATGGTGATTTTTTCTTTTTAAACGCCCATTGTTCATCTCTCAACACAAAGCCCTTCCCTGGCTCTTGCTCTGGCATTCCAGAAAGCCACAGAGCCCCTGGCACGGTGAGAGGTGAAGCAATGAGATAATGTTCTTTTCCTTCGAATATAACTTGGAGGGAAATAAAACCCGTGGATGGGGCTCGGCAGAGCCTGTTGCTCGCAGGGAACCATCCCAGGACACGGATACACCAGGATGGTGAGAGGATGGAGCTGGGTTTGCTCATTGTGGGTTGAAAGGCACTGATGGGGGTGATGGAGGAAGGGGACCCTCAAGGGCAAGATTGGAACATGGCAAGGAAAAGGCCTGGGAATGTGGAATAAAATATTCCTTTCCTGTGTTTGAGAGTGGAGAGGCTCCCCAAGGTGAAGGGGTTTAGTGAAAGGTATTTCTTGGTGAATAGTAAGGTTTGGGTGGAGCTGGGGTGACTGGGATTCCTGCATGGATTTCTCTAAAGCACCCAACAGTGGAGATGGACAGGATCATTCTTGATCCAGGAAATAAGACTTCTGGGAAAGCCAGAGAGGAGGCACCTGGATAGGTCAGCACCCAGCAGAACGTGGATGTGGCTTTGCAGGAACCAATTTCCTGGGAAGAAGGGTGGAGGAGCTGCACTGCCACTCAAGGTAGTAAACACAAACCTAAATGTCTCTGCTTTGCCTCTCATAGGAGTTGCAAAATATCCAAATTTAGCAGTGTTAGCCCAGGATATATTCGGTCCCTTTATCCCCAAACAGATCTGTTTGGGCTGGAATATTGTGGCCGCCTCACAGCTGGGCCAGGAGCACAGCTCTGGTGCTGGAGACTGCAGGGATGGAGCTCCAGCTCTCAGCAGTGTCTTGACATCTGGAAGTCTTCAAATACCAAATCTAGTCAAAAATCTAGGCAGAGAGCCCTGGCAGCTGTAGTGTGATGCAGGCCATGGAGGACGGGGTTAGCAGAAAACAGCAACTTTGCTTTTAGCCACTTTTATAAGGTCCTGTAATTCCTGCCTGGAGGTGGGTCGGGGAGAGTTCCTAGGGGTTTGTCCTTCCCACTTTGTGTCCTGAGATAGGAAAACCTTAGAGCCTTAAAAAACCTGAAACAAAACCAAGAGGCCCATGGAAAGACATTTTCCTGGGTACATTCATCGAGTCTTCTGGGATCCTTTGACATCTTTTGGCTTTGTCTGGTTTACTGAGTGTTTCTGGGGTGTTGATTCTCAAACTTCCATTGGGGGTTGTGGAAATGACACACATGATCAGTGAGTGATCAGAGCTCTGCATCCACTGAGCCTTGCCTAAACATTATCCCAGGCTGGAACAGCTTCCCAGACAACACAAACAAAGAAGAGCAAATGCATCACTCCAGTCACTGGGACAGCAAAGGCAGAAGGCCCTTTCCTACCTTCACCAACAGGGAAAAATGCCTAAATGGTCTCTCTTGCAAAGTAAACCACTACAGGATCACCCTGCTATGAACAACAGATGGAACTCCCTGTGTTCCAAGGGTGGGAGACACAGTCAGAAGTTTGGAAGTGAAGGCAGTAGCTGTCAGATCTATTCAGGTTTCATCAGCTTGCATAAACAGGCTGTGAATCTTGTAATTACAGGTTCCCCCTTAGGATTTTGGCACATCTACTCCTAACCCAACCTTGGAAAGTGAAGAAGGTATAGAAATGAAACCTGATAAAACCTAAATATTATCCCCTGTATTCTGAGGCTCAGCAAAGGTTTGATTTACATTGCTAGCAAAGATTCTTGCATCTGAAGCAATGGCTTGTATATTGTATTTGTCTAAGATTATAGGTACTTTATGGCATTTACTAGATCTTGTAAATATTCTGTAAAGTGCTATCGACAGAACAATTATGGTAGAGGAATAACAGTTTTGAATCTACTCCTCTTGGAAGAAAAAAAATGGATTTTGCCCTGTGCTACTGCAAATGATCTGCAACTCAGTGATGCTTAACAGCACATATTAAAAGAATGTTGCCAAATTAAACCCCCAGGGCTAGTTTTTCGAAAACCTTGTCTCCCACTTATACTCCTGGGAAAGGGGACAGGGTCTTGGAGACTCCAGGTTAGGGCAGCATGTTGGAAAAACAGGCTCCCGTGCAGATGAGAGCAGCAAACCTCACCCTACTTGTTCATAACCAAATCTGCACGCTGACACCACAGATAAGACCTCTGGCTACACCCCTGGAAATGATCTCACTCTTCACTTTCACTCACAGCCTTTCCTTGCTGCTTTTCCCACACAAGCAGCCGGGGCAGAGTTTTGGGGCAGAAAAAGCGAGGAGCTCTTGATTTCTCCCCGGAGAAGCATCCCCCCTCTCCAGTGCCGAGGGAAGAGGCAGCTGTGGGCAGCGGGCTCTGGTCCCCGCGCTGTGCTGTGCCACTGATTGGTGGTGCTGGTGCTGGAGGATGATGTTCACATCCTATTTTTAGCACAGCCTGCGGCAGGTTTTGCGAGCGCACGGCCGGGCTGCGGGAACAATGCCGCGCTGGACGCTCCTGCTCAGAGACGGCAAAATCCCACACTCGACACCCTCGCCGCTGAAGTCAACAGCAGCTCCTCCGAAAGAAAACCAAAATAACAACCATCTACCTTTGGGGAGCCTCCCTAGGCCTCTGCAGGCAAGCACAAAGGGTGTGGGAGCTCACAGAGGTTTAGGCGCTCGCCCCCACCCCAGCGTGTCCCCTCGCAAAGCCGGGAAGCAGCATCCAAACCCTGCAGCGTCCAACCCCGCTCGCCCTGCGAGCTTCCAGACGTCTGTCCCCCTTCGGACCGGCATCATCGGGGTGTCAAAGCCGTGCAGAGAACAGAGAGAGAGGCACAGAGGCACTCCGGGCATGAAGCAGCTGCTCTGGTCCTTCTCCGGGACGGGAAGTTGCGCCCGAAGCATCCCTGGCCGGCTCAGGCATCGCTGGGAAGAGATCCCGATGCAGCTGCCGTGTCTGCGACTGCCGTGGGGCTGCAGTGCTGACAGGGCTGCCCCTGCACACCCTGGGCTGCCCCTGCACACCCTGGGCTGCTCCTGCACACCCTGGGCTGCTCCTGCACACCCTGGGCTGCCCCTGCACAGCCTGGGCTGCCCCTGCACACCCTGGGCTGCTCCTGCACACCTTGAGCTGCCCCTGCACACCCTGGGCTGCCCCTGCACACCCTGGGCTGCCCCTGCACACCCTGGGCTGCCAGCCTGAGCCCACATCTGGGTAGGTGGGTAGGGACTGAGGTGTCTCACCCCCCACATGCCAGCCCGGCAAGCAGCAGGAACCTTTGCCATACAGCAGTTCTCTGCAGCCCTCCAGGTTCTTGGAGGACAGAAACGTGATCTCCCCTTTCCATGACTGCCTCACAGTGTGAAATAACTGAATTTCATTGCTTTTCTGCTTCATAAAATGAAGATCTAAACTTCATCACAGCTAAGGAGGAGGTGGGAGGCAATGAGAGGAGCCCTTCAAGAGGGCAGAGCAAAGCCACAGTCTCACATCCAGCCTATGGAGAATGAGGGCAGCTCTAGGCATTGGGATTGTGCTGCCCACCCCTGCAGCACCAGGCCAGATGATCAGAAATCACAGCCACCTCTGGCTTCAGCCTAGTGACACTGGAACTCACACCTTTCTCACCCTGGACACCGTGGAGGTCTCAGCAGACCCTTGGTGAAGCCCAGACACTGGTGCTGTGCAAAGCATCTGCCCTACATGGTGGCCAGTGACTCAGGGGATGAACCCACCACCAAAGGGGGTCTCTGCCCCAGCCCTGGCTCTTGCCCCAAATGGTTTGAGGAATTAAACCCACCTGATGTTTCCTTCCTGGGGGAAGCAGCAGAGATGCAAGTGAATGAAGCAAAATGCAATCACAGAAAACAAGAAAAAAAAGCTCTGTCCAGGCAGCTGCCAACACATGCAAATCATTTGGAAATGGTCACACACGTGGCAGTGGTGTTGGCACTGCCACAGTGTGCCTGAGACATAAGCAAGCTGGGGAGGGTCGAACCCCTATGGGTGGTTTTAGGGCACCCCCTGAAGACCTTTTCCACCAGCAGAGTCTCAATGCATGGGAACCCCCAACAGCTGCAGTGCTACAGCCCCAGTGGGGATGGCTGGAGCCAGGAGATGACATCTGCCCGTGGCCTGAAGCTGGAGAGGAGTTGGCTCACCATCACTCCCAGCCAAATCAAATCCCAAATGAACCTTTCTAACAATCTGAAGTTGGGAAATGTTGTTCTTTTGTTTTACTGGATCGAGTTTTGCTTTGTGTTTCTCCATCTTCTCAATTTGTCTCCAGGCTCCCTGGTTTCAGGCCAGGTCTGTCCAAGGCACACACAGATTGAACAGTGAACTTGAGCCAAGTGAGAACTAATTAATCATTTTCTGCCTGGTTCATGCAACACAAAAGGCCAAGCAGTGACATGGCTGGGGCCAGCACATGGAGCTGGTCCAGCCTCCTGTCCCTCACCCAGCATTCCCACCAGGAGCAGCTCCACTGACCTCCCATGGACATTTGCTCTGGTGTCCAAAGGCAGCATGTCCAGCTGGAACAGGGTGATTTACAAGGGACTGAATAGAAAGAAGCATCTGTGGGGTATCATGCAGAGCTCTGCTCAGCTGTGTCCTTCACAAGTACCAGAGGAAACACTTTTCCTTCAATATCAGCAGCAGGGATGCTGATCTCTCTCCAGATGACTGGGGAGTGCAGTGATATCTCAGCTCGGTCATATAAACCCTCACAAAACCCTGGGGGAAGCAGAACACTCTGGTTCACTCTTGTGACATTGCACCACAATCCACAACCTCCCAGTGCAGAAGTGGTCAGAAAGTGGGGAACAGATCCTGGGACTGAGTTCCTACAGCGTGGTAGTTCTGGGTGATGCAAAGAACTCAGTGCTGTTCCCTCCCTTGCTCCCTTCCAGACAGCAGTCAGGGTGTTGGTTACCAGCAGCCTGGAGTTTAGAGAGTAGACACTACTGTGAAAATCCCCTCAAAATGCCCCAAGGATTATTTAATTATCCAATTGTACTGTGGCATCTTGCTGGCTGGAGGTGTCCCCTCTAGCACAGAATTTGAGGGTGCACCTGCAGAACCACTGCTGATGCAGCAGAGAAGCTCTGCTGAGGGCTGGACATGAGCAGGGTTGTGTTCAACCCATGTCCTGTTGTGACTGAGCTTCCTTCCACCTTCTTCTGAGGTCCACCCATGGAAAGCAGCCTCCAGCTCCTCACTGGGAAGCTCAGCCCTTCCAGAATATCATACCCACATGAGTCATATTCACAGATGCAGAGCAAGCAATAATATTTTACCACCTAATCCCACTTAGCTCTTGGCTCACCTTTTGTTCTGCCCTTCTCACACAGCAGGAAATTCTGTGTATTCTGGGAGTAGTTTGGACAATCAGTCATTTCTTGTGATGCTGTTTTGCTGGGAGCACAGAGATATGAGCACCTGGTAAGTTTTATGGCATTTAAACCAGTGTAAATAGCAAACACCTCCACTCAAGTCAGGGATTAACTTCAGATTTCTCTGCTTTAATGATAAATATTTTGACTTAATGAGAACAAGCTAAAGCACTTTTTTTGAGTTAGCACTTCTACATTGGGAACACAATGCCTGCATTTGGCAGTGCCAGAGAAGAAAGTTTAGAGACATGAATCTGTCTGTCTCTTCCTCTTAATAATTCCATAGAAATGGATTAAAAAAACCAAAAAACAAACAAACAAACAAAAAACCTCTAATAGTTTGGGCCAGAATGGAGGTGCATATTAAACTAAAAACCCGAAAACCTCATTGAGCTTGGGGTTGGAGAGGGTCAGGAGGTTGACTCAATGATCCTTGTGGGTCCCTTCCAACTCAGGATATTCAATGAGCCTATGAAAATCAATTTGTGGCATACAGTAAATGATCAAGCTTTTGCAGCCTGGATAATTTTCAAGAAGAGATTTTGTAACTTGAGCAGAGGCTGTGAGCTTGGCAGAGGAGTTAATTGATGGACACTTGGGGGTAAGGATGGTATCAGCATAGGCAAGTCCAGACCACACAACAGCCTATATGGGTGGACATCTGCCTGTACACCCATTTACTGCCCCCAGAATCTGGGCAGAAATACCTGAAGGTGAGCAATAACTGAGCTCATCTCCCACTGAACTGCACTGAGCCCTGGCACAAAACTCTTCAATGAAAAGGCTCTGCTCTGCAGCACCCAGGGCACAAGAGGAATCTTTTGAATTAAAGCAGAAATTTAAGCAACAAGATAAAATTAAAAAGAAAAAACCAACCAACCAAAAAAACCCCAACCAACCAAACAAAAAAAACCCCAACCAACCAACCAACCAAAAAAACCAGGAAAACATAGGAGAAGTGAAAATCCAGTGGATTGGGTCACCCACTGGTGGTTACATTTCAGAGTGAGGGTAAATCCAGGGTAAAACACGAATGGAAGGAGAACTCAGCCTCTCCTGGGAAGCCCCATGAAACACTGAAGTGGAAACAGAGCCAAGACATGAGACACTCACTGAATTCCCAGTTTACCAGGTTTCCAGCATCTCCCCTTTAAAATAATTAGAAAATACTAGTTTTGGGGGAAAAAACCAAGCAACCAAGCAACCAAAGAAAACCCCAAAAAACCCCAACAACCAAACCAAACCAGGAATAAAAACCCCAAAGACCAAATTTAAAACCCATTGGACCTTTCTCCCCTCTCTGGCATAGGCATTTGGGACATCAGCACCACCAGAATTTCCACAGGAGCCTCCATGTCAAAATCACCACAGACAGCTGTGTGTCCTAGGATATTTATGCAAACCAGGAGGCATGGCAGGATTTCACAGCAGGAGGACAAATTCATTTTGTAAAAGGTATTTATATAGTTCAATAGGTGTGTGCAGTGCTTTAGAGGTATAAAACATGAGATCCCTGCCCTGAGGGGCTTCTAATCTAATAACATATACTAGGTAAATTAAAACATACATCACGATGGCGATGAATGCCCAGCCCAGCCTAGACAGGAGGGCATTTGAGCCACATGACAAGGCAGAACTCAATTTTCATTTTAGATTTGTAGTTTGCCTTTAAACAGCCGGCGTTCCCTAACCCCCAAGCGAGGGAGAAATTTATCAGCATTACATCTGGGGGGAGGGAGTGCTCCAACACAGGATCATTTATTAATTGTTATTTATTATCTGTTAAACAAGGACAGTGTGTGCAGCAATAGCATTCCTTTTTCTGGATTAATTGTTGCTGTGTGATTCCTAGGTTTTATATTTTTAGCAGCCCTGTTCTAGCCTAACCCACTGAAAAGGGGGGAAAATGGAACAGGCACTCACACAATTAATGTAATGAGAGTAATTAATTTGAAAATAATACCCAAGGGGTGGGAGGGTTAAGGCTTTCTTTTTAAAGAAATAAAAGTCGAACCAAAGCTCCCAAGTCCCTCAGGACTCGGTGCTACACTGACTGCACTCGTTATGTTCGCATTTGAATACTCATTCGAGCACATTTCTCATGCTGTTATTTCACCACTTCCTCAGCCTTGCATAATAGATGCAGTCATTGCCACTAAAGACCCGCAGAGGTGAGGAAGGAGACCAGAGAGCAGGCAGGAGGCAGAAACACAGCCTTGGACACCAGGTCTCTCCTTGGGGCTTGCTTGCTCCCCATGAAATGAAAATAAATGAAATCAGAACCAAAGAGCCAAGACACTGGGCAGAGTCTCTGGGGATCCCCCTCCCTTTGCACCAGGCAGGGAGATGGAGTTGGCACCATCCTCCCTCCTCTTCCTCCTGCACGTCACCCCACTGGTGCTGCAGCTGCCCAGGACATCCCTAACTCACTCAGTTTGATTTCACTCCACGTGGCCATTTCTTGCTCTAAAATCAGAGAGACACTCCCCAGAGGTAACTGTGGGCCTGGCACTGACGATGTCCAAGTATTGGAGGCCACGTGGTTCCAACACCAGAAGCGGGCTGGGCAGGATGGAGCTTACCCTGCAAACTCAGCTGGTGTCTGGGGGAAGGAGGTGTCTCACAGTGGTAAAACACAAAGAAAACCCCATGATCCACCTTCCCAATGCCACACAGACTTGCAGGTAGCCTGTGCCCATCCTAAGGAAGCCAAGAGAATCTTTTGATTCTTGTGCACCGGTAACAACTTGCAAATAAATGGGAGAGGCTGAAAATATGGGTTGGGTGACAGAGACAAGAAATTGCACGATGCTGGTGGCACCATCTCTGGTTGTTTCCCAGGACCCACAGGGCACAACAGTCACCACCACCAGCCCCAGGTTAGCTCTGAGGTGCTGCCTTCAGCCAGCAGTCTGCCAAATGAACCCTCAGCTGGCTGCTGGAAGTGGGCAAGAAAACCTACAGAAAGCTCTGGCTCGTAGTTTTGTATTGATATACATTTGGAAAAGGAAATTCAGGGCTGAAACTCTACTTGGCATTCCTGACAGGTTTTCAGATGGAAAGAGGCACAGGTCTGGTGCCTGTCTCTGAGTCTGCATTTCTGTCCCCACTACAGACAAAGAACCACAAGCAGGAAAGGACAAAACCCAGTCATGGAAGTCAGTGACTCACCAGAAACCAGAAATTCGAACTTCTCAGGGGTCATCTGAACCTCCAAGTAATTAGAGTTTTTCTTAAAGCTTGAAATAGGGCAAAAGGTACAGTTTTTGGTTCCAGCTGAAGCACAGCACAGCCTCACCGAAACCAGACCTGATTGCAACCAATACTTGAAAATATTATTTTGTGAGTGTGCACTGAGTTATGTCAAATAATAAAGCAAAAGTCCCTGAAGGCTTTGCTGCATGTGAGCACTTCCATAGCAAAAGAAACACATTTTCATGGAACCTACAGTAATTGCATTGGTCACACAGGCTTGATAGAACCAAGAAGGATTTCTGTCTTCATTTGGAGCAGCTTGTGGAGGACAACCTAGGGGGGGTGTGTGCAGCTGGAAGTGTCTCCAAGGAGCTGGGGTCTTCTTCAGTTTGGTATCTTGATGGCAGAACCAAGAATTATAGTAGCACTGAAGATGTTCCAAAAAGGAAATTCTAGCTTTCTCCCCAGCTCCACCACGGATTTCATGTGGGATTTCCAACAAGCCAACGAATCACATTGTATCTGATTTTCCAGTTAGTTGAATATTGGCATTTCTCTAAATAAGAGGGGAAGGGATTGAAGAGAACATGATGAGGAATTAAAGTTTCCAAACAGAAACAGAAGGAACACCACAGGAATTCATGAACTCGGTAGCAAAGTCTTAACTCCCCCACAAACACTGGAACCTGTGCATGACACGAGGCAGAACCACAGTGGTTTGGTCAATGGGTGGTTGCTCTTTGTAAACTTAATTCCACAGGGAGCTGTAAGAGCTGCCACAGCCCATCTCCTCACCACCACAGCCCATCTCCTCACCACCACATCAAGGACTGCTGAAGGGCAACCGTCTATTTTTTAATAACAAACCTCTTAAGTGAATTTAGAATCACAACACGGCAGTAGGAGGGAGGCAACAAACAGCTGGGGAGGCTGCTTGTCCCCCTGCAGTGCCAGCCCTGGGTGGAATACACACTTCAGGAGGGCAGCTAAGTCTTTGATCTCCCCATTTAGGGGTCCAGAAGCCCCCATGGGCACCTCTCTGCCCTTCCCCAAGGCTGGGGACAGTCTATGGTCAGCGGGATGACCCCCCCTCATCCCACCGTTTTGCAGGGGCAAAAGTGGACCTGTAGAAGGATGCTGTGCCCTGTGCGCGTCCCCATCAGGGTGGGGCTGCACTGCCTTCACACAGGGAGGCGAGGTGTGGGGCTGTTCCTCCATCATCCCGTTTCTTTAGCAGCTCGGTGCTGCGTTTTGTTCGGGTTTTAACTTTTTTTTTTTTTTTAATTTTTTTCCCTGCGGTGTTCGTTAGCAGAAGTGACATTTCTGCGGACGGGCAGGCGATGACGGCAGCTAATGGCTCCCGGGCCCCTCTCTCCGGTTTCCTTAGCAACTGCGGGAAGGGAAAACAGAACCTGTCAGATGGAAAATGTCAATTATAGCGGATGCGGAGGGGAGAGAGATGCTGCGAGCAGAGGAGGCGTGCGGCGGCGGGGGGGGAGCGGCGCGGGGCTCCGCGATGCTGGGCAGGGTTGGGGGCGCCTGGCAGCGCCGTCCGGGCATCGGCGCCGGGGGGACAACGCCGGGTGTCGGCAGCAGCACCGGCTTTGTCAGGCAAGAAGAGCCTGTTCTCGTGGCCCACTGGCTGAGTGACCCTCTCCTCAGCCAGAGCAGACTGCCCTGCGGTGGATGGAAGCAGCGGGAAAGATATAAATCAGATTAGCTAATAAATAAATAAGAGGGAGGAATAAATAAGAGGCGCGGGCGAGCTGTTTGCCCGCGTTTTGCCCGTGGATCGTTGCCCCCGCGGTGGGTGCGGGGCGGATCGATGCCAAAGGAGAAGTCCTTCGCTAAAACGGTGGGGAAGGAGCGGCTGACGCAGTGTTAATATTAATCAAAGCCAGTCGTCCCCCTCTCGCTGCCAGGGAGACAAAAGCAGGCGGTGCCGGCAGTGTGGGGTGGGCAGCGCTGCCCGGGCGTGGATGCTCTGGATGGGGAAGGGGCTGCACGCGAGATGTGAGTGCCCAGGGCTGTACACTCACCCTCTGCTGGGGCTTCACCCAGCCGGAGTTGCCAGCCCAGCTGGCACCAGGCATGGGGATGTGACACGGTGCTGCGCTGCCAGCCAAAGCGCCAGTGCGAGGCTGCAAGGAGGGTGAGTCTGAAATCGGAGCTCCCCTCTGCAGCAAAACCCGCGGTGGCACAAAGTCAGCCCATCCCCACCCTTGCAGCATCACCAGCAGTACCAGGACCGTGAGACTTGGCACGTCCATCAGCCACAGGCACCTTTTAGGTGCTTTTTCTTAATGCGACTTCCCATCTCCACATCGCTGACAACTTGAAAACACACCTGGTTTTGAAACGAAAAAGGAATAAGCCAAAGCAGCAGCGGCCCCGGCCCCTCCGTGGTTTGCCTGGCGCTTCCAGCCAGCCCTTTGCACACAAACAGCTCTTGCTGCAGCTCTAAGTGCACCCTAAGGATGCCGGGGTTGTTGTTCGGTCACCTTGAGCTGACACCTACTTGCCAGTTCAAAGTCCTTGTAACAGGGAGAGTGCTAAATCAGCCTTTACTCTCTTCACTTAACCACCATCCAGGCCTCCTTGTCATGCTGTGACATGGGGGATTCAGACTTTCCTTGTCTTGACTGACATTGATATCCTGCCGGGAGGGAGCCAGCCGGCTGTTCCTGCACCATGAATGCTAAAGCAAGTGGAATGAAAGAGGGGAACAACTACCTTGGGAGACTGGTCACCTGCAGTTGGCTGAAAGAATGAGTTTTATTCTGTTTTATTCTATATTTTTTTGTTGTTTACTTGCATGGATCAGGAAGCCTGGGGCTCAGGAGCTCTGCTTTCTCTTTCCTTAGGAAAAAAACACCTCACCTTGCAGGTCACTTAACTCCTATTTCCAAGCTCTCCCTTTATCAGAAAATACTTGCCCATCTCTGCAAAGCCCCAGAATATTCAGAGGGGAAAGGAAATACCAGGTGCTGCTTAATTTTCTTCATCCCTTCTCTCTATAAATGGGAAAAGGAGCAGATGAGAGCCACAGACCAGAGGTACCTGGAGCTGGTGCTCCAAAGAGTCTCATCCTAACACTGAAATCCAAAAACTTGTCTGGATCCCAGATTGCAGAACTGCCCCTCTTATCCTCCAAAGACCCAGCTCCAACTGAAGTCCATCATCTTCCATCTCTGTCTTGTCTTCTGGACCTAAAACTATTTCAGAGCAGGTAATTTTTAATACTCGGCATGGCAAGGCTGTTTCACCTCCCTATTCACTTCTGTTCCCATCTGTTTTCTGCTCTTTCTAAGTGTTTAATTGCAACAACAGGCTCCTGTAGGCTGAAATAATCACCCCACAAGAGAGGGGTCCAACCATGGAGCAGGAGCATCTTTGCTGGAGCCAGGACAGCTCCGGGAACTGTCACACAGGTTCACTTCTCCTGCACTTTCCCTTCTCACGCTCATGGGTTATTTTTACATTTTCTCTTATGTAACCAGGTCAGGGTCTGCTCTGGTTTCCACTTCTGTCTGAAGCCAAAGGGAAAAAAACCACTATGAATTCAAGTAATGGACTTCCAAGTGATTGTTTTTCCAAGTGTCACCCCAGGACTTTGCCATGGCACCTGAGTGGGAAAATCTCCAGCTTCTGTGGGGCCCAGGGGACTCCACTCCCAAGGAATAACCTGCATTGCATGAGCAGCACAGCACAGCAACTCCAAAGGAATTCCAAACTGACTTTAACCAGTTTTTAGTTACACCATTCTGGTGTACACTGAGTTTCTGACCCTTTCCTGTACCTTACCCAAAAGCATCCAGGAACCAGAGCTCCCTGACTGTGCTACAATCACAGCCCTGCCACAGCCTTGGTTAGGCAGAGCACGGGTGGTGGTCAGTGGGCACTGGTCCCTGCCATGCACATCCCCAGCACCTCTCCCACCAGTCCCAGCACATGATGCACATGGAGGGACCATCACGTGCATTCCAGATGGGAGCAGGACACAGAGCCCAGGCAAAGGGAACGTTTACACTTCAGGGAGGATATCTTCCATCCTGGCAAACCTTGCCACTCAGCTTCCTACAAGGGCATTTCCAAAAGACTTTGCTTAAAAACTTGGTGCTGTCGATAAATCTTAAAGCACCAACATGCATCCCATCCATCCATCCATCCATCAACCTTCTGCCCCTCATTTCACCTCCCTTCAGGAGGGGAGCCAAACACCTTCCCCAGCTGATCAGACCCCTCATCCTGCCAGCCCTCATGTCTTGGCTGCAGGGCTGTAAATATCAATTGTTCTAACCCCGTTAGAGCCTAATAGGCTCAGCAATATCTGCTGAGGAAAGGGCTTGACCCCGCTCGTCAGCAGTCATGACATGGAACAGCTATAGCATGTTCAGGGTATGCAAAAGGCTTAAATGCACATTTAATGGTTGTCAGGCAGCAGTTCCTATTAATATAAAGACAGTCACATCCCAGGGCTATGGAAAAAGAGCTGAAAAGCTCAGAAGAAAAATGAATTTATTTCAGTGGATGTTTGCATGATCAAGAAATGACTCAAATAGCTGAAGCTGCTCTGTTCCTGACACGCTGTGAGATTGAAACTTGGATAATTAGTACAAAAGTTTCCCTGCCCATGTGACTCAGATTTTCAATTATTGACATTTGAGTTCATTATCATTTATGCACTTTCTTTATTTGTGTTTTGCCCAGGAAAAAGCAGCTCAACTCAGGCAGATAATTTGTTGTTGCTTTGCATATCTGTTTTCCAACATTAAATTTTTATATCTTCTCCATCAAAACCAACTGAACTACCAGCCCTCTCAGCATCCTAATACCTTAATATAAATAACTACAACCTCCTCCCACAAAGCATTAACCCCTCACTATGCCCGTAACTCCCCCTTCTCACAAATTTAAAATGAATTATCTGAAAATACTTACAACTATTTCAAGAGTTTGGTAGAAATCCCCCTCATTCCATTGTGTAAAACATAAATTTTAGGCAAAGCCAAAGCTGACATTATCTTTTTTTAGCACTGAACTGCTTTGTCCAGGAGTGGCAGTTCATCCTCTCTCCTATCATGGTTAGGACAGACCTTTTGTAAAGCTTTGTAATGCACCAATTTGCCTCTCCTTGCAGATTGTACAATTCCACTAATCTCTAAATTGATAAATTATGTACATGAAGGCAGAGTAAAACCCTTCACACAGCCACGAGAAATTATTTCCATGTCACATGGAGTTTCCTTTTCCCCTCGTGTGTTTTTTTTTTTTAATTCCTTTTTATTCCTTTTGTGTTGTCATCCTCATTTGAACAACCTTCCCAAGCCTTGAAAAGGTCAGTGCCCTCGTATTTGGGCCGTAGGATTAGAGGTGAGGAGCTGTGTTGAAAGACATAATTGAGCCTGGGCAGCTCGAGAGATTTGAGCCTGCCCGGGGTATGGGCAGCCCTGGCTCTTTGAAGGATCTAAAAGGTGTTCGTGGTGGGAATGGTGCTGGAATTTCAAAAAGCCGCAGGCGAGCTCAAAAGGTAATTAATATAGACTAATTGGTCTCAAGGCCCTGGATAGTGGCTCTGTGTGCAGTCCTCAGTGCTGGCACTTCCCTTTGTCCTTCCGAGGATCCCGCTCCGCCGCTCCGGTGGTTGCAGGCGGAGAACAGGCAGGGACAGGCAGGTGCTGTCACTGCAGCCGGTGCTGGAGACAAAAGGCTGCAAATCTGCCTGGCTGCCTAATGGGGAGCCCTGCTATAAGCCAAAATGCAATGCTGATGCAAAAAAGCTCATCTCACTTTGATCAGGAGATTCAAATCCCTCCACCGCCCTAGCCCTGACTTGGTGGCCCCACCTGGGGTTCCCCCAGCACCTGTCCCTGTCAGCAGGAGATATGGCCTCTCTTGGCTCTTCAGAGCATAGACACAGTTTTTTAAAGTCAGCTAGGAATAAACTTGGTGGATTTCGATGTTTATTGCACATTTCTGTCCCTGGACAAATTCAAGGCCAGGTTGGACAGGGCTTGGAGCAACCTGATCTAGTAGAAGGTGTGCCTGACCTTGGCAGTGGGTTGGATTCTCATTAAAACCCCTTCTATCCCAAACTGTTCTGCGTTTCTAATGCTACAGAGTGGATGTGTTACATTCCCCACATCAACACTGGCCCTTTTCCTGTATTTCTGCTGCGTTAACAACCGTTTCAGGCATGAGTAGGCAGGGGCCATGCCTGGAGCAGCATCTCCCAGCTGGGGTCTGCAAGCCCTCAGAAAGCAACCCAAGACATAACTGCAAAGAACAAACAGCCATTTAAAAGCCAGGTGTGGGCTTTCTCATGCTTGAGGCTCAGGAGCAAATAAAAGGAGGGGAAACCACAACAATAAACCAGTGGTTTAGCCTGATATTCATTTCAGCAGAGGAAAATCCTTGCAGCAGCACAGCTCAAATGGGCTGACAGCAGGGGTTTTGGTGGATAGGCTCTAGGTGAAGGATAATGGGAGGCACTGACACCCAAAATTCAGTTTTAAAGTCTCTGGAAGCAAAGCAGCAGCTGACTTCAGTGGCAGACCATGAAGAAAGGTCCATTGTTTCCTTTTACACCACCACCACCACAGTCAGTGGGTCCTGCTCACCAGACAAATGTGGGAAGGAAGAGTGGGAGAAAAGGAGTTTTCCGTCTCTTTGGCTGAAGTTGCCCCTTCCCTCACTCAACCCCTCATCAAAGACCCTGAGATATCAAACACAGGCTGAGGAATACACCTCCTGAAAACAGTCTGTACAACTGGGTAGATTCCTTTTAGATTTTTTTTTTTTAATTATCCCCTTTTCCACATCACCCAGCCCTCCCTCCTTTCTCATCACACTCTTGACTACACACTGTCTACTTAGCAAAACAAATGGCTGCACTCCCAGCACCGAGGGATGGAACGGCTGCTCGGCTTGCTAATGGTTTCTCCTGGCAATGCAGCAGCCGGAGGGTTAAACACATCTTGGCAGCTCCAGAAACTCAGCCCAAGCAAAGGCAGGTAGATAGATAAAGCACAGGCAGAGCAGCAAGGATGTCTCCAACCTGGAAAGCTTTCATAGCAGTGACTTCTTAGTGCTCCAGGCCACCCAGAAGGTGCTCAAAAGGCCAAAGCATGTCATGGTGGTGTTGGGCATCTTAATTCTCATCCCTGGAATAAAAGCAGGATCAAAAATATTCCTTGTATATCTTAAATTTCTTATCATTGATTCAAACACCAAGTTGAACAGCTCTTGGAACCATGGCCATTGCCATAGCTGCTCTACATCCTTGGCTATCTGTGATGGGGAAGAGACACTGCTGTGGGGATGCAAAACCAGGGTAAAAGCAGTGGGTTGCAGTAGCTGTGAGTGGGACACAGCCACGTGCAGGTGGGGTGCAGGGAGAACCCCCAAACTCTGCCCTGGGGCTTTGGTGCCTGCCGAGTCTGCTCCCAGTTCCTGCTCTGCACCCAGACTGTGGGAGAAGGAAACCCTCGGCAGCCTCTGGGCATGCACATCTGTCCAGCCTGGCTGAGGGAGCCTGTGACAGCTGGGCAAGACTAAAACATAAAATCTGTGCAGAGTTTTTCTGGGTTATGTCTGCAATGAGGACAAAGCGCCCTCCTCAACTGAGCACTGGCTCCCTGTCTGTTCTAAGGATTGTGCTTTCCTACCTATCCCAGTGTCACCACATTTCCTTACAAAGTGCAATTGTTTGTTGTTACACTTTCATTTTATTTTTGTTTTTCTCTGACTGCAACATGCCCTACATAGATCTTCTGGAAGCCAGACTACAGTCAAGCAAACTGGAGTTTGCTTCCTTAGCTTGTCTGCTCGAGTGACAGCTCTGGGAAGCAGTGTCTGATAGCAGGGACTCTGTTGAGGGCTGGGTTGTCCTGGACCTCTTCCCAACCCCAGCACTGCCCAGCTGGCTGACCCTGGTCAGAGTCCTGCAGCTTCCCATGTCATCCTACAAGGTAAGAGTGGTAAGCTCTGTGAGTGTGTAGTGAGACTTAATTAAAGTGGAAAAGCACTTCAACCTTCTCAGCACAAGCTGTTTTAAATCAAAGGCACGATAATAGCAAGCTGGTTGCAGCATGAAGGAGCCTGAAGGAGGGACAGTGACACACACCAGTGGCAGAATGGCCAAGAGAACTCACTGGGACCACCCATGTCTCAGACTGGCTTCATCCATCCTCAGGTGACACTTGAGCTCCTCATGGTGCTGCAGAAAACTGATTCTTCACTTCCTAACAGGAACTACCCAAGCCCAGTGTGCAGCCCACAGAAAGGTTTTCCAAGCAGCAACATGGAAGAAAAAAGGCTTAAACACAGCTGAAAACATCTCCTTGTTGCTCCTGCAGCCTGTGAGGTCTCTTGTCCTTTGTTTTGATGATAAAAATATCTTTGTGGGGTGTGGGGGTGACACTGCTGCACAGGCAGCTGCCCCACCTTTGGCACCTCTCACATCTGGTGTGATGTCTGGTGACTGCAACCATGGAGGGGAAGGGGTGCCATCCCATTCCATGCCTCAGTGTGCCCCAGGACTGAGCCATCCAGGATCCTTTGTCCTAAGGATCCCAGTCATGCCCCAGCCTCCTGGCAGCACTGTTATCCCAAGGTCTCCCATTAGAGATGTTTCATGTCTGTGTTCTCCTGTATCCTCAAGATAAACATGTCCTTCACTGTAGTCATCTACTCCATCATACACTCCTATCAAATGAGCCTTGCTAGCTCGTAAATTACTGTGCAAACCATTCCAAACAATAAAGGCAATTTTACTTACTGAACCATTAAATTTACATACTTAAATTAGACTCAACCAGACGTTGAGAGGGGACGTCTCGTGGCCAGACAAACAATGAATTTAGGGAAAGAGCTGCCGTGTATTTCCCCACCTCTCACATGAAATTAATGAGGTGCTTCAATTTAATCATCATTAAAATTACATCTTTATTTAGTTACTTAGCAGAGTTTGACTCAGAGCGTGGCGTGGAACATGGGGTAATACCTCTGGCATCAACCCTTCCCCAGAGGGAAGGCAGGGAGGAGGTCCACCTCCCCAAAATGCTGTTATACCCCCCTAAGCAGCCTGAGTGGGTATTGCTGCCAAGATCCCAAATTGTTCTCCAGGGCTTATTTTTAAGGTAAAACTGTGAGAGAAGAGAAACAGCAAGTCAGAGTAAAGTGAGAAAATAAGGTCTGGGATTAGTGTAGGATGGGTTTGAGACAGGCAGACAGGAAGCCACATCATTCTTTAGGTGGTACCAACAAAGAGGAAGCTCTTGCAGCATCATCAAAGTTCAGTGCATGTGGCATGGAGGCACTCATTAGAAAAGCAAGAATTTGAAACAAAAGCCCAGTGGAATGGAGACAAAGAGACAAGAAACAAGCCTGCTCTCATGTGCATGTGCCATTTGCTTTGCATTTGCCCCCCCCCACACACACACATAATTGACTCATCTGAGGATGCTCCCAGGAAGTGGCAGGGGGAGGCAGGAGTGGAGGACTTGGGCACAGGGTGGGCAGCACTGCAGGGCTGTTGGAGGGTGTTACAGGCCAAGTCTGGTTGTCACCTTTCCCAATTTACCCCTCTGGGGGTGCAGCACTCAGCAAGACTCTGCATGTCCTGAGACACAGGTGAGAGCTCACAGCCCACAGACTGAGTGAGGGTTCCTACAGCCACAAGCACTCACTTTGCTACCAGAAAGTTATCAACAGGCTACAGGGGTCTCTGGGGACAGCAGCAAAGCCTGTGAGGGTCTGTGGGGACAGAAGGAGGGATCAAACTGGGGGACAGGCTGCTTGTTTTAGAAGGTCCAGCACCCTCCACTTGGGGACCTGCTGGCTCTGCAATATTGAGGAGTCTTGTAAGAAAGCAGAATAACGAGATTACAGAGCCCCTTGGAAGTGGTGTAAAGGAAACCAGTCCCTACTGTTCTGGGCAGAACATATGCATGGAGTAAGAGATGGAAGGTTTTCAGTGGAGAGAGCTCTGCATGAAAGTAGAAGGAAGAAAGAGGTGCTTCAGCCCAGAGACGCAGGTCCCTGTGGTTCACAGAAGGTTCCTCAGGATGCGAAAGGCCCAGTGAGGGCTTCCTCAAAATTAGCAGTGGGCTACAAAAACACAGACATTTTTGCTACTCTGAAACATTTCCATCCTAACAGGCTAATTCTCTGCTCCGTCACTTTAGCATGGAGCTCAGTGATCTCAGTGACCTCCTCTGGATTGATGATCATGAGAATGAGCAAGATTAGACCTTCCTGAGTTACATCTGAAGACGTGAAGCCCTGGGAATCCCTCTTCCCCCATGGATGCCCACAGCTCTGCAGGGATGGAGCACACCCACATTATTTCCATCAGAAAGTCTTTGCTTCTCTTTGACTCATTTCTTCACTCCCACAGCAAAGGGAGATGAGCTCCCCACAAGGCCATGCCATGGACAATGCTAACTGGGGGAATGGCAGGAACAGGGTTGGTTTGTTAGGGCTGCAAATACTGGTTGTGTATTCAGCTGCTACCTGCAAGCTCCTTCTTCCCTTTGCTCCATGCACAAGTCCTGTGCTGGCAGGTGTTATGTGCCACCCTGTACCTCAGCTCAGTCAGTGACCCCAAAACCATAGTTTCTAGCAGGATGTGAGGGGGTTTGTTTGTCTTCCCCTTTGGGTAGCATCTTTCTTCAGACAGGGAGGATAAACATTAGTTATGTATAGCAGGAAGCAGCACTCACACCTGAAAGCTCACTTCATTAAAAAAAAAAAAAAAAAAAGCCCACAAAAAGATAAACATCAAACTGCCAACTGATTTTTGCCTTCTGTAAATCAAAATACACTTTGGAAGTAAAGACTCCCAAATTACACCAGGCTAGATGAAACATTAACCCACAAAGAGTGGGGATGGCAGTAGCAGGGATGCACAGACCAGAGCTGAAGCTACAGTTTGTCTACATTAAAAATGCAACATCAGCAGAGGTGTCTGAAAGAGTCATTTATCAACCCCTGGATTAGAGAGACATCTTAAAGTAAGTGCACCATTTATAGGCACATATGCACAAATTGTCTGCCGAGGAGGGAGAGGAGAGCTGCAGTCTTTGTGCCTTGGAAGGTTCTCTCTAGTCCTCTGGGTAAATGTAGGGCCAGAATGACATTAGGCATGGAAAATAGGAACCTTGCTCATGGTAACAGGGGGTACAATTCATGTGAGCAGCCAGGATGGAAAGTAATCTAATGCTGCAATTTCAGAGAAACAATATAGAGTCGCTCACATACATCATGATTAATGGCTGGATACCATAGTGTGAAAACCATTTAAAAAATGGCATTTTTGTCACTGACAATGTTACACATATAGTAAAGGTCATACATGATAAGAGCATTATCCATATTTCTTCTGCAAACATGCTTAACCTTGTAGAGCACAATTCCCTGGAAGATTGGTGATCCATCTCCAGCTGCAAACTGTGCTCTTCAGAACCTGAGAAGGCCAATTTTACATTCATATCCTTCACATCCACACACACACACAGACTCTGGGAAGCCTGCACTCCTTTCCAAGCAGAAAAGGATGGAAGTGTTTTACAGCAACACCTACTCAGGGCTCTCCTCCCTCCACCTTGTCTCTGGCTGTCACCTCACACTGTAGCTCTTGCTGGGCTCCTTGTTGAAGCCGTGCTGGAAGTGCAGTTGCCTGTAAACCCCCTCTCTCAAGTCTCCTTGAGGAGCCCCTTGACCACAGGTAGGTCCCACCAGTGGGTCTGCACACACCAGTGGGGCTTGTCTCTGCAACCTGGCAGTGCTTAAGTGTAGGAAGGGGGTAGTTGTTCGACCAGCTGCTGCCTGTAGAGAAATCTCATCCCATTCAAGGATGCCCACCTTGGAGAAAATGCGAGATGAGTCCACAGACATCTACCTTTTTGAGAGCTGCATTTAAAACACACAGATCCCTGTGAAAGGGTTGGCTCAGCCTGTAGAAGGGAGGAACACTCACCAGGTGAGTCATTTCAGGTCAAATCCAGCCTGACCACTGCCACCAAATCAGATTCCACACACCTTCCAGAGCCCCATTATCTTGCCAGAACTGTTATAGCTGCATTTACAACTTGCCCTGTCCTCCAAACCCTATGAAACTCATGAGCACTGATACCTATGAACCACACTGTAACCCAGCCTTACAGCTCTGGAAGCTCAGGTTAGGCTGATATTTGCAGGAGCTAAAGGTTCACAATTTATTTTGCACACATTGTGTGACCCTCTGCAAAGCCCTCAGAAAGCGGCACTAAACTGATTAAGTGCCACTGTCTGGTGGCTGACACACAGTGGCCAGGGGAATTTTTACAATATGCAGTCACATACCTGGAATCATGGAATTACAGAATGGTTTGGGTTGGAAGAGACCTCAAGGATCATCTTGTTCCAACCCTCTGGCATGGGCAGAGACAGCTCTCACTAGACCAGGTTGTTCAGTGCTGCATCCAACCTGGCCTTGTTTGCCTGAGCATTCCTACCTGCCCATATTTGTGTGAGCATTCACTGCTCGGTCACACTGCTCTGTCCATCTGCCTCTCCAGCTCCTTTTCCTGCTGGTCCTGACCTCTCCTGATCAGCCCTGGGTCTAGCTGCAATTCAGAGTCATGCTCTGCACTAACAATCCAAGCACAAGCTCTTAAAAGGCAATGGATGAAAATTTCATTACTTCTACAGCAAATAAAGCCCTGCATGAAACAAACATTTGCATAGTGAGATCCAGCATAAAGCTGGTTCCACCAGGCTGGACTCTAAGCACCTCTGGGATACCTCACTTGGGGCAGGGAACAAAAATAAGCCAAAGAACCACTGAGACAGGCGAAGCAGCAATGCAGCTCAGTGCCTCTGCATGCTGAATCTCTGCTCACAAATAATTAGCACTGTAAGAAGTGCAGGGACACTATTAAAGCTTTGCTGGAGCAGGGTGAGCCAGAGTTCAGAGGCTGCAGACGGGATCTCCCCCCATCGCCAGCTCCCTGCTCCCCAGCAATCTGCCCTCCCTTGGAGAGGAGAGCATGATCTCACTCCGGAGGAATTTCCTCTGTGGGAGACATTGGAAAACGCTATAGGAGGAGATGGCAGCTCAGTGCCTTGTGACCACCTCCTGGACCAGAGTGCCTTACCCCCAGCCGGCTGCCAGATGGGGCTGGAGCACCCCAACACTGGGCACAGGGCCCTGCATTCAGGGGGTAACCACATCAGAGGGAACAAATTCCATCCTGTGATTTGTGCATTGCTTGGAAAAGTGTGACCCCAGATCCCCCTACCAGTCCCACGTGTCCCCAGCAGCTGGTGGGGGGTCAGCCCCTCATGTTGCTGTCGGCATAAGCAGCCCAGGGAGGTGGCTCTGGGCAGGGAGGATGCCTGTGAAGAGGGATGGAGGAGACATTTCCATGCTGGCATTTGCAGCTTGTCAGATCAGCTTGTGCTTTCTTCTGCAAACAGCACAGAGAAGGCTTCCCACTGCGCTCAGGGTGGGAAAGCTTTTCCCCAGAGTGGTTTGCAAAGACTGGCTGGACCAAATTATTCTTCTCATCATGAATGCCTCTCTCTGAGCCACCTTACCCATGCAGATACTCAAATGTTATTAATATGAATGAATGCATCTTGTCTCGGGGTGTCTCATGGTAGAAGCCATTTCAGAAACACTGGGAGGGTGGAGGGAAGGAGGGAATACAATTGAGCAGCCCCGGATGCATCTGTCCTATTCCTCAGATGCCAATTTCTCCCTCCCAAGAGCACCACAGACTAGAGGCACTCACAGATTATACATCATTCAGTCTTTTGCTTTGCAAAATTAGCTTTCTTAGCAAGGAAACAAAGGATTTGCTGTATTGGATCAGGCTACCGACATGTCTGCTGTTGCTGCATTCAAGCTCTGGCACTTAAGAAACACGGCAGCTCTCCTTCCTCTGCTGTGCTGGCCAAGTCCCTGCCTGGAGAGCTGCATGCACAGTCAGAGATTGCTTCCAGATTGCCACAGAAATTCATCTGATGTTCAGTAGCAGGTAGTTTAACTTCTCTCCTAATTTTGTCTTCTTACAGACCCACAAATGGCCAACATTATTTAGTCCTTTTAAAAACTCAGCCAGAACGTTTATCTCAATAAGTGCCTTTGGCACTGCCCTCCATAAAGCCAACTGTGCACCACATAAAAGGAGGGTTTCTTTTTACTGGTTCAAAATTTACTGCCCTGGATGGTTTACTTTACAGCTGTTAATACAATGAAAGCTTTTGTAAGGAGGGGACGGTGTTGGGGAATGGGGCAGGAGCGGGCAGAAGACAAAGATAACAGTCTGTGGCTAATGCATGGGCTTCACATGCCCAGCCCGAAGGGAAGACCGTAACTCATAACACATTTAATGGCACAGGCGAGGAGAGGGAGCGCTGAGCATCCCCCGGAGGGTCACACCCAGCCCGTCCCCACCGGCTCTCGCAGCGGGTGACGGAGCACGGCGGGCACTGCGGGGCTGTGTCCTGCCAGGGAAGGCGGCAGCAGCTTTTAATCCTTCCCCTCTTATGCAAAGGAGGGATGAAGGGGGCTGTTCGCCCGGCAGAGCCTGCCGTTCCCCGTGGGCCCAAGGAGAAGGGTTCACAGCCGGGGGGAAATACTAGATGCGATGCAGAACCCCGTGTCTGCAAACACAGGCTGAGCAGCCTGGGAAATGCCGGTGTCTGACACACGCCGGCAACAGCCGCTTTTCTTTTTGACCTTTAACTCCTCCTGGCCCAAACCAGAGCACACAAGTCACGTCGCTGTGTTTTACATAGCTTTGGATCAAACACTTTGCCAAAGGCACGGGGAAGAGGTTTCTTTTGGGATGAACCCTGCACCCTGCCGCCGGGATGAGCAGGCGAGGGCTGTACAGCAGCAGCTCTGCCTTCTCTGGATGGGAATGCTGGCACTGAGATGGCACTGAGAAACCTCCCTCCTCCTCCCCAGACCCGCTTCAGGGGGTCCCTGTCTGCAACATTTGCAATAGGAGAAGGAAACCACCCCAGCTGCCTGCAGAAGGGGAAACTTGGCATCTCAAATGTGCACAGATCTGATCTCCAAGGCAAAAGCAGTGTCCCGGCTCTGCACGATTGCTGCCCGTCCCCATCCAAAAGGCAGGGCAGCTGTTTAGGACCGGGTCAGAGCCCATGTGCCTACACAACACTGTGTCCTACAACTCCACACAAACCAAAGTGGCATGAGCGTGTGAAGGGAAACCTCCCCGAGCCCTTGGACTGTGTCTGTGCCCGGGTGGGTGGTGACACTCATGCTGTGTGAGCACTGCTGGGTCTCCAGGCACACGGGGCCACATGTATTTTCCATCAGCTCCATCCTCCCTACGAGCCCAGAGTTAACTGCTGAGAGTGCTCTCTGCCATCTTTTGTGAGCTGAGAACCAGGAACGCTGCATAAATCATTATTCTTGCTAATTACCAGGAAACATCAAACAAGACAAGCATTTTACTTCTCATCACTGAATTTTGTTATGCTAATTAGAGTTGTATAAGCTGTTGCTATTAAACCTGGAGAGTCAGAAAAACATTTGCATTAATACCCACAAAGCTGCATCAAAACCTAGTTATTAGTATTTCAATGAGGTTCAGGTTACAGGGAAGCTGCTGCCATTTCAGGGGCTGGTTTGTTGTTTTTAAATCCTGCTGTGAGAGAAAATATAAATAAATGCAAGGTGAGGCCTCATGTAGACAATACTTCTTTTATATGGGGAATTAAAAAAATAAGGAAACTTTGATCAGAAGCAGATCTAGAAGGGAGAGGGAGAGGGGAGGCAGAGCAGTGCAGAGATCTTGGTGCAGTGTATGTGGGGCTGCTCAGCCAGGGGCTGCACCGACTGTGCGAGCCAGGCTGGGAATTGCTTTTTGGATTTGGGAGTCCCTGCTGCTCACAGACACTTTGCTTGATCTGGGTGGTTTGGGTCTGACTCCCTGAAACACAGCTGGGAAGAGGAGCTGTGTTGGCACTGGCTCCTGCCTGCCTGTGGGAATTGCTGCCTCGGTGGAAATCACCCATTTGGAGTCTTCCTTCACTTCCACCTTGTGCCTCCCGTTGAAACCCCGGGGGGGGTTCCCAGCAGGGATGGAGGACAGGTTTTGTGATTACCAAAATGCACTCACCAAAGCCACACGTCTAAACCCTCATGGGGAGCTGACTCTGTAACAAGAATTGGCAATTCCTGCTTTTTAGTGCCAATCACAGCAGCCGAGCGTTTCATCTGGAGACCTCACAGAGCTTCAGAAAGGCAAATTATTCCCCCACGAGCCCCTTTAGTACAACAATTATCACCACTGGATGCAGCAAATACATCTTGCAAATTTTAGGGGAGTCCAAACAGGCGGTTTGTGAGCAAGGGAAGGGGTACTTCAACCCCTGAGCTCCGAGTGCTGGAGTATGGTTTTGGTGAGCTGTTCACAAAGGCACACTCACACCGATGATTTCCATCGTGTGGAGGTGCTGCTATTGAGTTCACATGAACTGGTGTGGCAGCAAACTCGTCCTGCATTAGCAGGTTCTCCAGCCCCTTGGCTCAAAACACAAAACTCCCTTTGCCTGGCACTTACTCCTCAGTAAAGACCAAACCCTGTTGACAGCTGGGTGCAGCTTAAAGAACACATCTGAGTTGTCTCTATAACCCACGGTGCTGTTCTATTGACGGGGCTACAAGTTATCTGTTTTTAGCAGAGCATTTGTCAGATTCCTGGAGAGGAAGAGCCATTCACTCTCTCACTGTATATTTCTATCAAAGAAAAAAAAATTAAAAAAAAAGGAAAGAGAAGTGTGTCTTCCATTTTCTCTTTCTGGTGGAAAATGCAGGTGAATTGAGTAGTGGTGTGAAGGAAGCAGCATTTCAGTAATGATGAATTATGGTGGCAGTGCTGTGTGCTCCATCATTTTGCTGATGTGGAGGAATGTGGATGCACAGCACGTGCCATCCAATACCTCCCTGCACCAGCCCTGAGCTGTGGGATGCCCTGGATGGGGTAGCCAGCCCAGGGCCACATCCTCTCCCTCAGCACCAGACCCCATTGCGTGCTGGCTGTGCATCCTCAGCATCAGCCTTTCCAGCTTTGGGGAGCACTGGGTGTTTCTCTCCAGCATCAATTCCCTCTGCATGCATCCAGGAAAATAAACCACAGCACTCTGGCCTCCAGAGTTTGGTGGTAAGGTCTCCCTCCCTCTATCTCGACAGGGATCAGCGTTAGAAGAAGAGCCAAACACAGGGCAGGTGCCCCCATCCCACAGTCCTACTCTAAATCTGCATCCTCACTAATCACAGGCAGATTAAAAAAAAATCCACGTCAGCCACGCTACGGTAAAGAGAACTCTAAGAAGGATGAGGAAAATGAAGACACTGTGAAATGCAATAGATGTCAACTTCTACTTATTTTTTAATTTCATCTCTTACAAGCTTTTTGGAAGCTAACATGATTAAGTTCTTCACACAATTTATTAGCATCGTGTTGGAAATCCTGCAGTATATTACACTGTCTGAGTAATCCAATTAGTAAAATGTATTTATTTAACTAGAATATTAGCTGCACACAATCCCAAATGAAGTAAAGTCCCTGATCCTGGGTTCCTCTCACTTCTTGGAATTCATTTACCAGCTACAGGAAGGCATACTCTAATGAAATAAATATCAGCCCTATGTTTTCAGAATAATACAAGAAAACCAATCTTGCTGCTCAGCTTAACTGCTGCCTTTTTTTTTTTTTGATACTGATGGCACACAGATTTCACAGTGGCATGAAGGTTTTCTGGCCCTTCCACCTTTCTCTCACCCCAAGCACAAGAACATCCCCAAGCCTCATTAGCTCACCTAAATTCCCATGCTTTACAACCACCAAATCATTCCCAAAATTCAGAATATATATACATAAATTGTTTTTTTTCCCTCAGCAACCCACGTGCAAAAGTGAGCCTCGTACCCTGTTTACCCTGATTTGAAAGAGCTTTGAAATATAACCACTGTGGGAAGCAAAGGCTCTGCAGCACTTTTTTCCCTCCTAATGAAGGAGCTGAGTGACAGCCCCCGAGGCAGGAGGTCTGACACCACCTCAGCAGCATCCCTGCCATGCTCACGTGCTGGCCTGACTCAGTGTGAGCTACAGAGACTGTGCTGGGAGTGCTGACTGATGAGTGACCCTTTGGGGCTATTTTAGTGATTATTTTAATTTATTTTTTTTTTCCTAATCTCCCTTTAATTTTATTATCACCTTGAATGCTCCCAGCATCCCCACCTAGAGCTCCTGGCCACAACCTGGCTGTCACCACTGGGGTGGCTCTCCCAGCCTGTGGTATCTCACCAAGGACAGGCGAGTGGTGCCACTCAGCTGCCAGCAGGAGAAGGGCTCAGCCCTGCTGGGACCCTCTGCCTCCACAGTCCCCCCAGGGAATGACTTGCTGTTGACCGATGGTATTTTTCCAAAGCTGCTACTCCAATTTATCTTCATTAATTGGCTTAATTAATTATTTTCCCCTGTGAGCAGCAGTGGGAGATTCAGTCATGGACAACTGCAAGGAGGTGGTGCAGAGAGAGGAGTCCTCAGCTCTGCCCTTGGCACTGCCCGGCGACTCTGGTGCTCTGGGCAGCTTTTGGAACTTTCCATGGCTTTGGGTTTGGGCCCGAGGGGAGCTGCAGACACCTTCATCTTCTCCCATTCAGACCGGGTATGGAAATAAAAACCTTGGGGTAATGCAGCATCCCTGGATATCCATCCCAGGAATCCAAAATCTGGGATTTGGGGAGTCTGCACATGCCATATGCCAGCAGGAAAAGGGACAGAGAGGATGGTTTTGCTTTACTTGCTCGTAACCCTGTTTTTCCCCAAACCTCATGGTGCATGACCACAGTCTCCATCTCCCTGTTCTGCTGCAGCAGCACCTGTGAGACAACTCCAAAAGCCACAATGGCAAAGGCAGATGGAGGAGGAAGGGACTAACGGCCAGAGTTAACAATAGACATCATTTGCAATGTGCCTCCAAAAAAATTAACGTCCTGAGGCAAAAGAGCTAATTTTG
This sequence comes from Formicarius rufipectus, assembly GCA_013399695.1. NCBI lineage: Eukaryota > Metazoa > Chordata > Aves > Passeriformes > Formicariidae > Formicarius > Formicarius rufipectus. The sequence continues at coordinate 309,689 of VXAU01000928.1, read as the reverse complement.
TGTTTCCCCTCAGATCCTCGGCTGAGCACAGCCGGTGCTGGAGGAGGGGAGGTGCCTGCGCCAGACACTCACTTGGGCTCAGTGTGAGAGCCCGTGTGATGCTCATTCACATGCAGAGAATTTGAGAGAGATCCTCCCATTAATGCAAACAGGAATTACCCATGTAATCTTGGGATTAACGGAGCCCAAGGAATTATTTACATTTCCTAAATGAGGGAAACCGTATCAAGTGGGAAAGGCAGAGACGAGCAGGAGAGCGACTCGCTACCTGTGCCTGCAGGAAGCAGCCTCCCTGGCTTCTGTGGGAATGGGTTCATCTGGGCTTGCACAACATATCTGGTGTCGTCGGACAGAGGCTGCGGCTGAGGTACAAAGCAGACAGACTGATGCCATCCTCGGGCCAGGGAGGGAGCCATGGAAACTTCAGACCCCAAATCTGTGCCTGCAGATCTTCCCCTCATCACAGGGTGCAGATCCCCATCCTCCCTCAGTGATTACAGCAGCAGTGGGAATAAAGACCAGTTTCTTACTTTCTTATATAGTTTCTCTCGCAACAGTTCTCACACAACAGTGCAGAGCCCAGTGTGCCTGCTGGATGAGGACCTGGATCTGCTGCCCTCTGGCTCTGAGAGCATCCCTTTCATCGGCTCAGTCATCAGGATCTGAAAATCACTCTCAAATCACCCAGAGCATTCACCACACTGTGCTTTTAAGTCTTTGCACCTCAAAAGCCGCAGTGAGAGGCAGCAGAACCCTCAGAGCCCCATCTTCTCCCAAATGCTATAATGCCCATAATCACAGCAACAACAACAACAGTTAGGATAACCCTCCATCCTTCATACACCAGACGATGAGGAGTCAGACTCCATTTCCAAACTAAGACATCTCGTGTGCTATTCTCCCTCCCCTCCAGACTAATAGCTGACAATGTATGCCTTCCACATTAATGATAAGGGTTCAAGGGGAAAGAGACTGCTTTCCTGTTTCGCTGACATTACACTCTCCTATGTACCCACCAACATACCCTAAGGCAACAGAACTAGTAATAGGTTCCTCTAACTGCCTCCTGCATCAAATTTGACATCGGGTGCTTTCTTCTCCTTTCCCATCGCTCACCTTATAACTCTGTCATCATCATTGATTTTGACTTAAGGAGAGAAAAACCCCACCACCCAACCCTCTCCCCCTGCTCCTACAGCACCAGGGTGGTGAAGCACAGCTGCTGCGGGACCTGGAGAAGGGAAGAGGCAGCCAAGGGGGTTGTGTCTGTTTTTGCCCAGTCTCAGTTGTGGAGATACTGATGCAGCATGCTGGGAGCATTTGCTGCACCCAGCAGAATAGGTCTGCAGCCCCAGGACAGCATCACTGCCTGTGGGGCTGCTTCTCAGACTGCAGACAGCACTGTTCAGGTGCTCAGTGGCTTTTTGCACTGGTCTCATTTTTTCACTGAGGTCAGGATTAGTTAATTTTTAGGCAGTACTCCTTTCTCCTCCTTCTTTCTTCCACTGCAAAGATAGCTGGAGTGATCTCTATCTACCTCTGGGCTATGTCACTCTATACAGTGAGACCCCCTTCTGTTACCTCCCCAAATTCTGCATTTGCAGGACAGGTGATGCCCTTGGCAGTGGAAGGGGTGAGTGGGGGATTCCCAGAGGGCTGAAGGACCCTTCCCAGCAGCAATCCCAGGGATGGTGACAGTTGTGTCCCATGGGGCACCAGACAACAATTGCAGCTCGATTCGGGTATCAGATGATTAGTGCTCTCAGAGAAGGGGCCCAGACTCCCATGCCAGCACTGGTTCCTTCCCAGCATGACACTGCCAGGAGAGACCTGAGTCCAACTGCCAGAGCTTGTCTTTTGCAGCCACATCCCAAGATCTGCCTTCCAGGGACTATAACTGTGCTGGAAGGGGAAGGAACCTGTCAAAATCCCCCAGCATGGGGCAATCCTTCTTACTGCAGCCATTCCTTGGCAATCCAGGCGAGCAGCGGCTCCTCTGTCTGGTTTCTTCACAGATACACAGAAGTGAATCCCCAGAGTATGGCTGACCCACAGCTGGTGTTTTCTTTGATTTATGTCAGAGCCTATTTATGTCCTCTGCTTAAAACAATCCAGTTCTTGTCAGCAGTAAATGAAACTCTGCACCATCCAGCAGCTGTTTGGCTGCTACCTGAAATGAGTTTCACTCCAGTTCTTATCATGGAGAAATCCTTTTAATCATCAAAACTGCCACGGTTGCCTCGGAGCTGTGATGGTGCAGTGATTGTAACAGGGGAAGGCACATGGCAAGGCAGGGCCATGGAAAGAGCCCTGGAATTGCTGGGGACTTTCTCTTCCAGGGTTGCTGTCGCTTTGGACACAGCAACACATGTAAATGAGGGTCTTCGGCTGCAGAGACCAGTTTGCTGCAGACCTGGGCACTGATGAGGTTTGACTGGGACTGAAAGCATCAGGCTGGGTGGAACCAGCTGCCAGATGGCCTTTGGGGTTCTCACTGTGTCTCACTGGTTGTCCAAGCAAGCTCCTTACAGTGAAAACACCAGTGGTCACTAAGACTTGTTGTTTTAAGGATCCTGCTACTGATATTGCCAATAGAGACAACAGGTTACAAATCCAGATGAGATGGCCTCTGAATCTGTGCTGCAGCCATTACACCCGGACAAGTGTCCTAACAAAGGATTTAACTAACAAGGCTGTTGGCAATGAGCAGGAATGCTGCACGGGAAGCAAGGAATATCTGCCCAAAGCTATTCTGAACTCATTAAAGCGGATGGCAAGAGCTGGGCTGCTCCACTCGGGGACACAGCATGAGGCCACATAACCTGCTTGTCCCACCAAAAACTAATGATCACAGTTTGACTCGTGAGTATCAGGCAACACACTGCTTGCAAACAAGCTGCAGCCCAGAAGCAATTCGAAGGAATTATTTGGGAAATAATTGTAAATAATGAATGAATGGTGAAAACTGCAAGCTGTTTACAGATAACTCGCCCGCAGAAAAGAGCTGAATTTGCCGAGTAGATGATTCACTACTGATTATTTCCCCAGCTCTAGCTGTAACCTTATAAAGCATTAATTAAGACAAGTCTTCATAGTTCAGCATATTCTAATCTGTTACAGCTCAGCAGTGCCCTCCTGGAAGGAAACCTGGAGATTCACACCCTGCTACTGGCTCCTGTCTCAGTGGGTAACTCAGCAGAGACCAGTACCACTCCAAAACCCAGTGATGATGCAAATATTTTAGCAGGCTGAGGGTTGGGAGTGGTGAGCACCTGGGTATGGCAGGGAAAGGCTGGGTCTTACCTGGCTGCTGGCTGGATTTCAAATGGGACAGCTGCCTCTTGGGATAAACCCTTTAAAGACAGCCAAGGCAATCTGGCTAACCCCATGGCCGGCTGCCCTCAAATGACCTGTGGCCAAGTCTGTCCCTACAGAAACATGACCCAAAGAGACACTGTGCCAGTGCCCTCTGTGCCACCCAGCCCTTCAGAGGGGTCTGCACCGCTCCCCCAGCTTTGCCTGGGGCAGCCCAAGCACAGAACTCCTCAGGTTATAATCAAGCAGAAGGGACGTGCGTGTCCTTTCATCTACACCAGGTGACTACAGCTGCACCCATCCCTAAACCCGCTGAGCAATGGCATGCCCATGGAAGTGCCAACACCCTGGCAGGGCCTGGCACCCGTGGGCACGTCCTGCTGACACGAGCACAGCTTCAGTCCGTGCTGACGGCGTGTTATGAACCAGCCTCCAGCTAATGAAACACGGGACTGTGGCTGGGTAATGCACAGACATGAAAATCCAGCAGAGCAATCTAATCCAGCACAGCAAGGGCTCTGATTCAAACCCCAGAGGAGTGTGGCTCGGGATGCTGAGGGAAAGGGGCAAGCTGTGGTTCTCCAGCTGTGCTGCCCACGATGGACCTGCAGCCTCATTTTTTTTGGCAGAGCCCCTTCCCCACCTCCTGCCACCCCAGGGCTGCTGGCCCAGCACTTGGCAGGCAGACGTGCTTGCTTTTCCCACATCTTGAAGAAATGAGGATGTGATAACCCAGCACCTAACTGAAGTTACAATACTCTATCTTTCAACCAGCTGATTAGCTCAGCATTGCCCAAAGCATGTTTGCATCATTTCTGGATGTCTTGGAATACAGGGAGAGCACGTCAGCATCTGCACTAAGCAAGTCTGGTACGTGACTGATTTTTATTCTCATAACTTTCAGAAAGAAAAGCTCAAGCAGTAAAGTTTTAACTTGCAGTGAAATCCAGGCAACCAGTGACTCTGATCTCTCTGTCCTGTTTCCATGTTCACTGTGAACCACCATAGATTTTCCCAGGAGTTGTCCTCAGTTCCCATGAGAATGATTTGTCAGCAGAGCCACCAGACCCTTTCTCTCCACTCAGCACTGTTTAGTGTGGTGCTCAGTTGGCATCACATCATGTCCAAGCCATGACCAGCTCCATGGGCCACACAGACTTCATTTGTCCTAATTTATGCACAAAGATTAAAAGCAAGATTCCGGTAAAAGCCCCCTTTTCCTCCCCCATCAGATGCAATCAGGCACAAGCTGTGTCTCACTGGGCTGAACTTCGAGGTAAAGTTACACTTGACCACTAACCAAGTGAAGATAGCTGGAGAGGAATTAGAAATTCAAACAAAATATAGCATAATAAGTTGAATTTTAGCAGCATGTCTAGATTTTTAATGATTTCAATGCTTCCACAAACTGTTTGGGGTATGCAATGAAAATTATTTCATATCATCTTTGCATGAAAGCCTTGTCAAGATTGCAAATATTTGAAATAACCGTTTGAAGCACGCATGGCACAACAACCAATTTCTCCTAATCCAGGGGTTCAAGGTGACCACAAGGAAACAGTGGGGTAGGCTGAGGGGTCTGCTCTGGTTTTGGCTGAGCCATGACCATACCAGGCCAGCCCATCTGCCCCCAGGCAGGTCCCACCTGGCTGCACAGCTCATTGTCAAACACACAAGCAAATATTTCTCATGAATATTGCCCAAAGCAAAATCTCTACCTGCTCTTGACTCCTTCAAGGGCTGTTTTCTGGTGAAGGTTTAGCTGATGGTTTGTCCTTTGCTGAAAGACATGAGAAGCAAAGAACAAAAGCTTGTCAAACAGTGGTTCAGTTAGAAAGGATAAGATGCTCCTACATGGGGAGAAAAGACACATTTTGTGTTTCATTTCACTACTCTTTCATTCATTTCATTCTCTCCTTTCATTCACTGCATGCCACACACACTTAAAGACTTGCAAAATTCTCTCCACCCAGTTTATTTTATTTTTCCATTCATCAAACTCTTCTCTTTCCATGAGCAAATGTATTGCTAATTAGGACAGAGGAGCAGATTAAGTCCAAATTAGTAGGTCTCCTTGTTGGTGCTGTTGCTTTCCCTGCCTCTCTCTAACCCAAAAATCAATGCAAATCTTTCAGGGAATTCAAGTGAATTTTCATTAACATGGATATAATGTGGTCCTGAAAAAAAATATGTCAGAATTAGAAACTGTGTGAGGAAAGGGGGTCGAGATGATGAGAGACAGAGAACAGCTTTGGCAAAACAGGAGGTGCTATAAACATGTGTATGTTATTCAACCTCTCAGTCTTCTGGCCAAGCCTGGTTTGGCTGGGAAAGGGCTGAAACATGGGAAGCTACATCATGTGTCCTCTCAGCTACAGAGACTTCCATGTCCATGTGGTGCAGACAGGCTTAGGAGAGTTTGTAGTATTGTAAAAGGACCCTACATCAAGTGGTTTTTATTTAAAGGACCTTCAAGGGAACCTGGAGAATGAAACTTAGGAAAGCTGTACAGAGCTCACGCTGTTCTGAATTTGCCCCACTTCAATTTTGAGCCATTATTTGGACCTGACCCTGCAGGAGGAAACCATTGTGCACATGTCCCAGGCATGGGACATGTCCAGGAGAACCACTCCTGCTTGTGGCTGAGGACCCTTGTCACCATCCCCTCAACATGCTGAGAATTATGTCAGTGGTTTATACAACCAGCCCTACTGACAAAGGGAGATGTGTAGACCTCAACCCCCCATGAAACAAACACTTTGGCATGGGATAGAGCTTTTTGCACCAGATGGACCCCCTGGTCTCTTGGTAAATCTGGTTCTTAGGCTTTGCCACAAAGAGGCTTAAAATTAATTAGCAGATTTTTTTTTCCTTTAAAGAGTTCTATGTATAAGGAGGGTGTGAGAAAGGACATTCATTAGGAGCTTTTCAGTTCTTAGAGACCAAGATGAGGATTTGTTAGAGGTACAAAGCTGCAAATTCAGACTGTTAAAGGCCTGGAGATGAAAACATTCCCTCCTTTCCCCAGTAAGACAGTCAAGAAGGGGAATGTTTACTGATTTTCTAAAGGTGACCATTTTTACCAAAAACCATCTGTGCCCTTTGGTCCTCGTTTCCTGAGAGCTGCCAGCCAGCAGCACTGGGGAGGCAAGACAAGAGCTGATGTAAGGTGTGCCATGGAGGAGGAGCTTCCAAAGAGCAAACCACTACAACCTTCAGTTCCTGAGGGCTGACACATCTGCTGCTGACCCTGGACAACTCCCGAGACTGTTCTGCAACAAAACCCCCCACAACTGCTCTAAAAACACGGACAGATGGTGAGAAAACTGCCTAGTTAAGCAAATCACTCAATATTATTCAAATGCTTCCTCCCGTATTGATTGATTTCTTGACCTTGACAGAGCTGTTTTCAAAAGCCCAAGGGTTGGTGAGGCTTTGACTGGAGTGGGGTTTTGAACAGGGACCTGCATCTGCCTCCACCACCTCCCCCCCTCAGCATCATTTCCAGGAACTGCACTTTTTCTACCCAAAACCAACCCCACACACGGTGTATGCAGGTCCTTGAAACCCTGCCAGCACTGCTCACCTTCCAGAGCATTCACCCTCCCCCAACCTCATCAGGAGCCGACTGGAACCACAAAGAATCCACAGTGTTAATTCGCATCAATTTTGTAATAAATGTTTCACAACTCACAACTATTTGCTAATAGCTTTGAAAAAAAGCAGATAAAGCACTTGGGAGGGCACATCCCTAAGTTCAGGTTGTTCATTCACTCTACAGGGTAAGAGAAGACCTGCAAGTGCTGGGAGTGAAGCTCCAGGATACCATTTAAAGTTATTTCTTGTCTCTGCCCTATGCTACCTCCTGTGAACTTGTAGTGCCCACCAGCACATGGAGAGGAGGAGATGCGTTAGAAACCATGGACAAGCAACACTGTGTGGTTCATGGTGGCCCTTCTTGATCTGCAGCAACAGCAGCATTTCTCCAGGAGGTAAAATACAAGTTTGTGCTGCATTAGCAATATTGTCCCTGGCTTCTTTAGTCTTTAATAACTCCAACAAGTATTAATTGATTTACAAGCCCCTGGGGATCAGACCCAAACTAAATTAAAGAAGTTTTTCTTTGTCATAAACCCACCCTGCACATGCAAGACAATAAGAAAAATCCCTGATTTTGCTAGAAAACATTCTGAACTCAGTCTTGCCTTTATGATGTGCTTTTCCACTCTGCTTTAGTACTCGATGTTTGTGGGGAAATTTCCTTTGGAAAGAAGCTCCTGTCAGTGTTTTGCTGATGGTTTTTTGGATCAGCTCTGAGTGGCACTGTGTTTAAAGCTCTGTCAGTCTGCCCACTCAGCCATGCTCTCTCCTGTCTAGCTGCTCATGCACTACCAAAAATGAGAAATTTAAGGAGAGTTAGACTAGTTTAGAATTTGAAATGTTATTTCGAGGACTCAAAGAGCTGAAAACAGAGAAAAACCTAAGCCAAAAAGGACATAATTTGTAAAAGAAGAAATCATCTGAAGTCGGTAAAGTGGTTTGCAAACGTCCTCCTGCTGTCCCAGGTTAGGTCTGAGATGACAGAGAAATTCAAATCATATCCTTTAAAACATTAGAAAGGGAAACCATGTCTTTACAGGATTTGAGATTGCACTGAGATTTGTAAAGAGATGTTCACATGAAAAAGCTGGGTTCCCAGGACAGAAATCAATCCCCATTCCTACTGCCAAGACTCTTGGAAAGATATTGGGGAATGCCTAAAGCAACCTGCATAATCAATATTGCTCCACTGACCCAGCTCTTGCTTTCAATTTTCTATTCTATCCTAATAAAGGTGGATTTCCTGTACAATAATCTGAGGATTGCAAAGGTGAGGGTATTTACTGTAAGGAAAGCATAAAGAAAATAATATTACCAGGCTAGACTACATTCAACTATAACTGTTCAAGTATTAAATCCATTTTTCACCATCAAGAGTGTTATCCAACAGCAGGAGAAATACAAGCAGGAAAAAATATTCTCAAGTGAAGGAATTGATGGCCAAAGCCTTAAAGTTTGGTAAAATGCTTTTCCACTTCATGTCCTACAAGCTGTCAGCACTAGGATGGAAAACCACTGAGCAGAAATTGCAAAGGACACTTCTTCTTTCTTACCCTGTCTCAGACTGTAAAGCAAGAGGATGGCAAGTTAATTAATTATCTCCAGCATCAGTTTTCTTGAAGATCTTTTTTTCCAGCAGTGCATCAAAGGAGACTGATAGAAGCCTTGATTAGAGGGATAATGAAGGAAATCTCTAATAGATGATATCATTTCTTGCCCTTCTGCAGCCATTCTCAGATTGGCTGCTTCACAGGGCTGGGATTCACGTCTGGAAAATATCACAAGCATGTAAATCCACCTCCAATGCAAAATTTATGGAAAAATTCGAGTAATTGCATGTTTACCATATTTCTGTCAAAGGTCTGGAAAAAAAGATATCAGAACATCTGACTTGTTATAGAGCAGAGATTTTCCATGTGTCCTGTTAGGGTCTCTGACTCCGTGGGGATAAATCCATATTTTGAAGTCACATCAGACACGGATAGAGAAAATTTATTAGATAATACAGAGCAGGAGGAGAGCAGAGAAGCAGGAGGAAAGCATATGTTGATGTGTGGGTAAGAGAGTTTGATGTCTACCTTGTTATCTGCCTTCAGAAGCCTTTTACTAACAATGACCATTAGCAGGGGTCACTGGTGAGGTGACTTTTCTGATTTTTTTTCCTCTTTCCAGCTTTCACCTGCAACAGAACATCTCTCCCAGTCCCTGCTCCAGACCAACAGGAACCTTTGGAGGGCAAAGTTGGTTCCCACTGCAGAGGAGGAAACTTGGGTACTGCTGAGCCCCAGTTCTCCATCCCTGTCACACCAGTGCCCCATGGTTTACCTCTGCATTTGGAGTCCCTTGGGCATTTCAGTGCCATTTCCCTCTTCCCCAGCCTGTGCACACACTGCCAAATCTAATAACCAGGAGAAATGAAGTGGCAGGTTCTGATGCACAGACACACTGTGCTGATTTCTATCTCAGCCAGATAAACCCCAAGCCATTCCCAAGAACTCCCAATGGCACATTTAAGCAATCTATTTCTTTTAAGATGAGACTGAAGATTCTCCCTGGATGCTGTTTGATGCCTAATAAACTGCTGGTGGCACCAGTTGCACTGACCTTTGGATTCTCAGGCACCCCAGCACCAGGAGCTCCAGTGAGAGTTTGGACAAACCACTGTGCTAACAAGGGCATTTTGAGTTTCATCAAAAACCACAGAGGAAGACCATCATCACCATGTCACCCATCAAACCCATCCTGCTCCTTCACATGCATCTCCCTGCTCTTGTCCTGGCCAACAGGTGTCACAGAGAGATGCTCCAGCCCCTTGCCCTGGGTCTCTCCTGTGACCCACAGTCACCAAGGGCAAAAGTAAATAGTGCCATGCAAGTGAGCAAAAGTAGAGGCAGAAATGGAGCAGAAAGAGTTTTATGGGGTTAAACATCCCAGTCTGAAGTAAAGCAATTTCCTTCGGTCTCCTGCCATTTCCTTGTGGGGGCTTATCATCTCCAGCTGGGACAATATAAAGGCCCATTTAATCGAGATCCATTTAACACTGAATCACACTAACAAGATTACTTAGCCAGGGCTAATTCTGCATTTGCTGAAGTGCAGTATCCAGGGTGAGTAATCTCTGTGTGCTGGTGGCAGGTTCAGAGACAGGTTAGCCACTGGCTTAGCATCACAGACAAAACATGGAAAGTACATGGGGGACCATGACAATGAAATTGCAGCCTGTTTAGCCCACTGGGCTCTTTCCCTTCCCCTACTTGGTGCTGTTTGTGATCAGTGCAGAGAGGGTTCCCTCATTACCCCATAGGGTTCTAAAGGAGGAATTATTTCCTTTGTCCTCACAAGGAGCTGAGCAGGCAATACAGCAAAATCCTCTTCAGTCATTATCTGTTAAGTGCATGGCATCCTTTTGTGAGTTAAATGACACAGTATTTCTTGCATGGGGCTGAATTCAAAAGGTTTTGCTTTCCATCAGGAGATAACTCAAGATTTGAGTGCTAATTGAATACATTTATATGCACACAAGTGATAGACATTCATACAATTTCTTAAAGTAGATTCTCACCATTCAGTCATTTAAAAATATAGCACTAAGGGCTCTATTATTTATGATTATTAAATCACAAATCTGAGTAGCAAAATACTTCACTCAGGGAAAGTGTGAAGAGGCTGTTTCAGAGAAAAATCTCCTTTCCAGATCTTACAGAACATCATCACAGGAGGATGCTGATAACTAGTATTGTTTTACAGCTAAGGCTCTCCAAGTGACTTACTCAGGTAAATGGATTAATCCTAATCACCCCTTCAAATGTTCCCAAATCCCCCAAGGAGTCAGAACTGTGGTTTGATGTGTTCTGGTGAACTATACACTTTTTTGGTAAGCATTGACTCATTCTGCTGTCACTGTGGGGTTTGAAACATCCCCAAGTCATTCCATCCCTTGCTTGGAGAAGATGAGTCTTGTCACTTCTGGGGGCATTAATCTCATCTGGTGTCAGAGGTCCACAAGGCAAGTGTCTATACTTGAGTTAGTCTCTTAAATGCATAAGTGGAGAGAAATTGCAGTGATTTGTCTGACCTATTTTAGGCAACCACCTCAAGATGAGAGCCACTGCCTGCTGGAGGTGCCCATTTCTCTCCATTGATGATAAATGAGGTCTGAGTGCTCAGTGAGACCTGGGTGCCATCAGGTGAGATGGATCCTATTCACAGTAATTGCAGCCTTTCAAAAAGAGAGTCACTTTTTTATTTTTTCCCCTTTATTTTTTTTTTCCTTAGGGAGTTTATTTTAACCATTTGAAGAATTTTCCAAGTTTTCATTTCTGTCTAGTGTCTTTTGGTCTTTCTCCCTCCTTTGGCATGCAGTCCTTAAGCTATGGCAATCAGGCTGTTAAAGGGAGGAGATGGTGGTGGGAGAGCCTTTCCTTCCACAGAATAGAGCAGGGCTCATGGTTTTATTTGTCAATCCAGCTCAGAGCATCTTTTGATGCTCCAAGGTCAGGGATCTAACTCAAGGGTGGGTCAAGCCCATCTCCATAGGCAATATCTTCACACAGAGTATGGGGATCCCCATGCTCAGGGTGCTGGTAGGGACACCAGGAGCTTTGCTCCTGGAATCACTCAACCCCTCAGCACTGATGGGCAGGCCCTCCAGGAAGTTATAAAACATTAAAACATTCATCCATGCAGCTGAGGACCTTTAGGGTACAGCAGGAGCTGGGCAAAATCTCCAGTATAATGATTCCTATTCAGATTTTTGTTGTCCCTTGGATCCAGCCCACAACCCATTCTCAAAGAGGGACTTTGACACTCAAAAACCCAAACCCACCCTGGACATGGGCTCTCAGCCCCTGATATGCACAAGCCTGCAGGTGTGTAATGCTGCTTCATGTGCCCAACACGGACCAATTCCAGGAGGAGATGAAATGCTGACATCAGAGCTGGAACCAAGCCCTCTGTGATCCTGGCCAAGTGCTGAGGTCGCTTGTGAAACTGGGATTTCTGCTGAGAGTTTTAACTTTGTTTTTTTATTGCAGTTTTTTATGGAGCTCAGACCAGACATATGCACCCCTTCCTCCCTCCCTGCCATTAAACTCAGCTACTAAACCATGCCCATGGTATTTGCACAGCAGGAGGGCAGTTTGCTGGTCAGCTCCACACAGGGAATTCATATATTTGACACCCACCACCTCAGTGTCTAGAAAATGACCAACAGATTATGAAGTTTTGTAAGAGAAACAGCCAGGCATGAGGAGAAACATGACTGTCTGAGGCTTGTTTCCTTGAGAAACAAAGTGCTCAGTCAAAACACTCTGAGAACTTTCCAGCTGCCTCCATGACTTCATCCTCAACATCTGCACCATCAAAATCTTAAAGGAGGAATTAAAATCTACTTAAAAAATATGCTCAAGTCACACTGGAAATTTAAGGGACTCTCCCTAGCAAGTGCTCAGGGTGTCTCCAACTCCACAAAACCAAAATGCATCCTACTCGTATTCCTTCGAAGACCAGTCATCTAGCCAAGGGGTTGGACTGCACACACAGCCCTGTGCCTTGGACACTGTGGAATGAGCTGAGAAGTCAGAATTTAATTTCCAAGGAAAAATTTCCAAGCATTTCCCAATTTTAATGTTGCCTAAAAAAAATGTTCATATATATCTCTGGTAAAGGCTCAGACTGGCACACGGCAAGTTTAAGCCCGAAGCTTTTCTTGCCTCAGACACCTTTTCTGAACCTCCCAAAAATAACCTGCTGGCTGCAGGCTGCTCCATTACTTGTCATCTTGTTTTGATATCATGCCATCATCTCTAATTGCTGGGGCACCAGGGTTTGAAAGACATGAAGTCCTGCCTGTGTGTGTGCTGAGAGGTTTCCACAGCGTGACAAACGCCCCTCCACATCTCCCTGTGAGCTGGGCAGCAGTGCCTGACCACATTTATGGCAACCACAGAGGCAAAGCACTTCACTCCCAGCCATAGCACCAACCAGCCTCCATGGGAATCGTTATTAACTTGGCTTTAATTACAAACTAATTTCCCCCTGCATAGCCAGCAATTTCAAGCTCTGTGGAAAGTACAAGGAAACAACAACATGCCATTTCCCAGCAAAAGAAGCATAAACAGAAAGGCAAAATCCAGAGCTTCAGAGGAGAGGATGTATTTAAATACTCCAGCTGCAACAATCTGAGAATTTAAGAGGAAAATAAGAGGAGAGCTTTTTATTTTTTTACTTTCCAACAAAATATTTCATTTATAAGGCCATCCAATTTTACTAATTTATAGGGAATACCTTGTATGTCTTTGCAATAGGAGCCTCCTGCACCTAAAATATGTCCAGCCTACCACCCCTGTGTAACAAGCTGCTGTAGTTTGGCTCCAATCTCCACTGGCTCCAGCACTGCTGAAGCTGTACTTAGCAGCTGACAGAGAGCAACGAGAGCTGGAGGAGCATGAAGGCTTGTTAGCAGCAAGGTTTTCCCAGCTGAGCCTCAGACACACACACTGATTGGCAATTCAGAGCACGGAGCTTGTCCCGGTGGAGCCTCCATATGTTTCTTCCCCTGGAGGGACGATGAATGTCAATTCACCCCTTGGGGTGCGTCAGGCGAAAACCCTCCCGAGGGTGAAACGAGAGCTGACAGCAACCAGCCACAGGTGCCTGCCCCAACTTCCACACACTGGCCAATCCTGCTAAGAGTCAGGCAGAAAAAAACGAGGCTGTGTTTGGTGCATTTCCATGCACAGCACTGGGGTGTACCTTCTGCTCTCAAAATTAGCTGGATGGAAACACAAATAAAGGTGTCACGCACTCACATGCCATAAAACAGGAACGATGAATGTTTGTGCTGGTAACTCATCAGCACGCCTGGGATTTCCCCAGAGTTCATGGCAATAGCCTGTGAAAATGCAGCCTGTGACAGTGCCAGTGAATTGACAGCTCCATCCTATTTTATTCCATTCACCCAAACCCATCAGGATATATTTTGCTCCCTTATGTCCATTTCTCATATCAACCACTTCCTCAGAGTGTTCTGCCAGCGGCCCTTGACGGGCTTTCCAGGACTTAATTAAGCTTCAAGACACCTCAGTGAAGTTGACTAATGTAATTAAGTGAATCTTGCAGATGAATAAGCTGAGGAGAGGTGAGATCAGACAGCAGAATGACAGAGGAACAGTTACCCGGTGGCAAAATTGGTCACAGAGCCCACAGACCCCATTCCTGACATGTTAAAAAAATCACTACCTTTGCCTTTCCACATCTATAGTTGATTATGCCATGACTTTGTCCTAGAAAGAGCAGTTTGGACCATTGTCTTAACAAGAAAACCAGCTTCTTTTGTCAAAAAAGCATCAAGGTAGAGCTGCTGCCTCTAAAAGTGCCACATAGGGATGTTTCTTGCAAGTACCGAGAATAATTGGGAGTCCCTAATTATTATTATATTAAACTGGGGTCCCAGTTTATGTATAATATCCCTGGAAGTGTTCAAGGCCAGGTTGGACTGGGCTCTGAGCAACCTGGTCTGGTGAAAGGTGTCCCTGCCCATGGCAGGAGGGTGGAATGAGATGGGCTTTAAGGTCCCTTCCAAACCAAACCATTTTATGATTCTAAGAGAATTCTGTATGTACATGCAATGATATGTTTTATTATTAATAAAGGTGACAGAAAGCTGTAGTGCAGTGGCTTCTTTCAAATAAACTTTCAGAAATCACAATAATTTTATAGATTGTATTTAAGTCTTTCTCAGACTGTCTAGGTGTGTCCTAAAAACAATTTTTCATGAGATTTCTTTAATTTCAAAATAAACTGGAAGAATGATTAAAAGAAAAGCCTGAACCTTGCTATGACCTGAAAAGTGACTTGTGTCATAAGTTTACAAGAGTTATTATGGACTTGAAGATGAACTTGCATCTAAATCCCTTTATGCCTGGAGCATTATTAAGCTAGACCATTCATTTCCAGGGGCTTTTTCCTGGAAGTTGATGTCTGGAACTATTAGGGTCTACTTCATTAGCATGGAGTATTAGCGTGCAAAAGGAATAAAATGAAAAGTTTCCCAGCTTGGACTTGAGCTGGATCTGTGATGACCTTCCTACAGGGACTCTCTTTCAAAAGAGCCTTTCCCAGGAAGTTCAGCATTTTCTCAATGCCTAAAGAGCTCTTGCAAAGGGTTTTATTCTTCTGTACCCATACCCAAGTGAGGTTATGTTGCAATATCCTAAGCATTGTGGCCACTCAGCATGTAGGAAGCTCAGCCCTTAGAGGCAGAGGTTCCAATATCATCTCCCCTTCCAAAATGTGCAGAAGCCACTTGAGAAGAAAAGCCTCCTGTAACAATTGTCAATTAGCTTTTGCCATGGGCTGTTGCTTGGCTCTGCCCTTGCCCTCCTAACACAGGCACTGGGACTGTCAGGGAGCACCCAGGGGCCACAGATTCTGGCAGTTCACCCCACTGATTTCTCTTCCCACCCAGGCTTTGGTGACAGCATCACCTGACACTCTTCCTAAGTCTGCCAGAGGGGACAAACCCCACACAACTGTGGGAAAATTCATGTGACACCAGCTCCTTTTAAAACTGCTGTTTCCCACTGCTGGGACTCTCTGGAAAACTGTGAAGTGATGGCAGCTCTTGGGACCTAAGCCATGCTGATTTTTTTCTGTTTTGCCTCATCTGTTTCTTTATACTTCCCCATGTCCCAAGTGACTCTGACACAGGAATTCCTGCTTTTCATTTTTTTCTGCTGTACAAGATGTCAGCAGATAACAATCTATGCTTCACTGGTGCCATTCCATAATTGAAAGAGCCAGCAATACATCAGGCTTGGAGTCTGCAAACCTCATCAATAAGTACTCTATTACTTGGGCATAATTTTCCACCACCCCCTGGATGAGACTTCACAGGCAGCAGGGTGATATCGCTGAAACCACACTTCGCTGCAACTGTTTAAGATAATGTCTCCTAAACTATAGTCTATTGTCACAAATTAGTTTCTCAGACAACCAGTGTCTAGCGAAAAATATACTTAATATGCAAAGCTGTCTGTTTAGATCTATCTGTTCTGCAGTGAAGCTACCTCAGGGAAAAGAGAACTGTAGCCCAAAATAATGGCACAGGTTTCTTTCCAAGTCGACATAAGTGGATCTACACCTTTCTGTAGGAACAATTTTTTCCTGTGTCACCATGAGGGGTTTTTTTTTGCTTGACTTATTCCGCATTTTCAGCATGTAAGAGAGACCTTCAGAGTCTCTGCAGCCTTACAGATTGTGTGAGGGCACTGTGAAACTTCCTTGGCCTCTCTTTTTAGATTTAATTCTCTGAGCTTTTCTGTAGCACATTAAGAATCAGATTCTGGGTCCATTTCAACAAAATCCTATCAAGTCCCAAGAGTTTTCCCTTTAAATAAATACCAGGGGCTTGAGTTTTAATTACTTTCTGCAGAATCCCCTTATCAGCAGTAGCTTTCACAGGCACAGGCTACACGTTATCTGGAAACACAACTGAGATCTCTAACTCCTTCCATGTCTTCAGCCCTTGAAGATTGTCTCATACCTATTACATATCATGCCCAGAAGCACTGCCAGAGTGCAGGCTCTGATACCTGGATAGGCAGCTCTTTGCCTCCATGGTTTCTCATCCCAGAACATCCTTACACCCTTCCTGTGTTGCTGGCACAAATAAATTGCTGCTGCTGAAACTGTGCTGGTTATCTCTCTGCACACCAGGCACCCCCCAAATTAGTTATTTCTTGCTCAGAACACCATTTTCATTCTGTTTTGGTCTGTAACATCAGGGGCTCTGCAAAGTTCCCTGAAGATGGTATCTAGAGCAAGAAGTCACCTGTGCAGGTGGTGAACTTCCTGCACCATCAAAGGTCTGTGGCAGGCAGAAGAGCAGCTGGGGAATGTGAGCCTTTTTGAGGTTCAGTGCACCCACAGTTCTTTGTTTCCAGGAGTAATTCCAAGAACTGAAAAAGAAGAGCCAGTCATTGTTTAAACTTTGCATGAAGGTAATTTTGAGTTCTGGATGGAACTTCGGGTCCTTTAATGCATTATCTCAGCTGGGTCAACCACCCAGCCGTCTAGGAACTGCCTCATAAAACCAACCCAGAGGGAGTGCCTTTCACCCCAAATCCTGCAAAATCTGTCTGCTGCACTGCAAGCATAATGACTGACTGCAGGGTCTTCATTAGAGATTAATCTGAATGCCTTCTCATGTCCATCCTTGTAATCCCCAGTGAGAAGAATTGCACTGCCCAGTGAGAACTGTTTGGCTCTTCCCCCTCCCACACTGTTCACACCATCCCTCACCTGCATAGCTGGTGTCTTGTTTCCCTTTTCAGCCACCAGAAATCACTGGAGATAAGAGCTGTAATCTAAAGCACCTGTATTTATGATCAGCTATTTTCAAAGGCTCAAAGGGCTCCATTCCCAACCAGGACAATGCCTAAACACTGACTGCAGTGCACTCTTGCTGCTTTTATGCATGGCAGAGCTGTACCTGCCCTGGAGGGCACCCACCTTTTTACCATATTAATAATCCTGCTCTCCTTCAAATCACCTTCATGGCAGAAAGGAGGGAGCCAAACCTCACTGCAATGAGAACAAAAGCAGGCAGCAGAGCAGCCTCAAAGCAAAACTAGACATAAACCCCCATTAAACCCCACGGTTCAACACATAAACAGAGCAAAGGGAGGACCTCCCAGACTCCTGTGCATGAATCCAATAACCATCCATAACTACCCCTAAGGATAGTTTCTAAAGAGGGGAGAGCAATAAACAGCACTTCCCCTCTTCATTACACAACTCCAGCAATAACTATGATGAATGACAACGAACAACTGGGCTTCATTGCTGGATTTCCAGGCTGTGGTGTCCAACAATAGGAACATAATAAAGACAGATGGCAGTGGATTAACTCTTCTTGCAATGCAGCCAGTGCTGGTTGTTCAACCATGCTCAGCCCAACTCCAGTGCAGGCACAGCCCCTCAACAGCCCCATCCCTGGCCAGCAGCAGGGAAATGCTCCTTGCTTCTGAGCTGTCTTAGGTGCTATGGGGATCAGGCACGATGCAAACCAGAGGGTTTGTTCAGACCAGAGAGCAGAACTGAACAACATAGGCCACTTCTGATGGTGTGCCTTGCTTTTAAGCACAGCTGTTAAATATACAGAAAACTCAAAAGAAATCCAACTGGATTTTCCATAGAAAATTTCTGCTATTTTTTGACTGGTGGTATTAATTCCTTGACTTACTTTTATTCTGTAAACCTCAAAAAAAAAAAAAATCCACCATGAAATTGCTGTTGCTTTGATACAAAAGAGATATTTTTTTTAAAGTTGCTGTGTTTTCCCTTCCAGTTTTGCCCATTTAGAATCATAAAATCAGTTGGCTTGGAAAATATATCTCAGATCATGAAATGCAACCATAAATTAGTATAAACAATAGATCAAATAAATACACAATAAGATAATGCATAATTTTTTATTTATAAAAATATAATAACTAATATTAAAATAGCATCTTTTGCATTCCTTTTCAGTAGGTTTAATATGGTGCTAATAGTATGTATTGGACATAATTTTAAGATTCCCATGAAGTTCTGGGTCAATTCAAACAACAGAAGAAATAGGGTCTCAGAAGGCTGAGGAAGGAGAAGAGCTGGGTTGTGCCCCCAGCTTCAGCAGTCCTTTCCTGTGTGCAATGTATGAAATTCACTCTAATATTCAGCATTAAATGGGTGCATGTGCTGCCAAAATTAGCAGGGGAGGGGTCTCACCACAGCTAATTAATTGAGTTTGTAAAGCGTTTGGAGACTTTCAGATGGAAGGTGCTAAACAAAGTGAAAATTGTCATTATTTCTGCTTAGGTGAAACGGCCAAGCAATGCTGCTTCAATCTTTCACTGCAAATTTGAGTCCTTCTGCTGTTGGTTAAGTCCACTGTAACCCAACTCCATTCCTGCAGATGGGTTTGTTATTCAGGAGCACTCACTGGGCTGAATCATTTTCCGACGGAGTTTTTGGGAAATGTGTTTGATTTGCCTATTCATTATCTCTTACTCCGGATGTGTGATGGGCTACACAAAGCAGCATGTTGCTGTTTCCACTCACTGCTCGAACGGCAGAAAGTTTATTAGATGGGAGAATAATGACTAACCAATAATGAAGACTCTTGTTTTCATGTGAAGACAGATGAGCGCGTGAAAAGCAGTGTCCCTCCCCACTTTCTTGCCAACAGATCCCCATTGACAATAATGTTTCCCAACAGAGGAGAGCAAGCAGGCTCTTGATTCAGCCAAATATCTGGTCATTCACAAACTGGAGTTTTACTGTCTTACCAGAATCACCTACATCTCTACCTGAAACAGGGAGGTGGCTACTCTGGGGCTGACCTGTTGCTTTCATGAAGACAAAACAATAAAAACATAAATGTCTTTGTTTTTATGGTGTGTGTTAACCAGTCACATGGTACTTTGGGTTTTGGGGTCTCTCCTGGGCACCAGCAATTTATCCCTGCAGTACAGCATAACTCCTATTCCATGGTGGGGTCTTCTCTAGACTATCTCCTCTTGTCAAATCATTTTAGTCTACGGGACTCCTGCAAGCCCTTGTGCCACACTTCTGCTCTGGTACAAACCTCAGACATCTGACAGCGAGTCATGCCACAGTGTGACTGCACCAACCACCCCAAAACCACATCCCCCTGCAGCTCTCCTCCCTGCTGAAAGATGGAAAGCTTAAATTTACACAGAACCACTTCCTTGTTTCACTTTTTGCTGACCGTGTGACTCCTGGTTGCATGTAATTATTTTGGTATGCTGGTGTTAATGATGTGTCCAGTTCACTTAGCCTGTTCATCAGTATTGCTGGTCATTTGCTGTTTCTTTGTTTCTTGCCTCCCAAAAGGTCACTACATCATCAGCAAAACCAAGCACAATTCATCCATTATTTATCAGGCCAGGTTTGCTGCTCACCTGTCCCTGATTTCAAGGCCATTCTCCGTCCTACATCTCAAACCTACACGCACCTTCAGCCCACGCTTGTGCCACAGAGCACCTACTGGCATAAATCATCTATTAAACAGAAACTGTAAATTGTAAAAGCAAAGCTTGTTGTGGTGCAGACTGGGATTTTGGTATCGTTTTAAACATCCTGCCTTTCTCACCCTCAGGCCCCTGGTCTCCTGCTTTGCCTCCTATTGACTGAAAAACGATTTATAAGTAAATCTATGCAATAAAGGACCTGCCTTTTGCTATTTGGCCTGAGTTGTGGTTTGCTTTAACACTCCATCAGTGAGGGCTGCCTACATCTGTTACTTCCTTAGCCTAACCAGTTGCTGAATGCTCACCACAGCTTCCTGCATGCAGCCCAGCTGCATTTTTGCCATCTTCCTCTGGAGCAATATCAGGGAATAGCATCCCCGAGGGAGACTTAGAGATACGATGAGGTGCCCTGTGAAAAATCAGGGATGCTCATCACAACTCTGTCCTGGGCCACCAGCACCTCCCCAAAGTGAGTGCCCCCTGTGCCAGTGCTACCCCTGCATGAGGCATCTGCAGCCTCACGGGCTCCCCAAGACGTGGGGGTACAGGCAGTGCATAATGTTGTCAAAGCTTCATCTACCTCCGGGGAGTCTTTTAAATCTCAGCCTCTGAGAAGAGCAATAACCTTCAAAAAAAAAAAACCACACGGGACTTGTTACAAAAGGGAAATCCTAACCTACAAATAAAGGCAATAAAGAGGCAGACCTCTGCATCCCGATCACATCTAACAGCCTCAGAACAAGGGGAGATGTCCTGATTAGCTGCTCAGGGGGTAAAGGCGGTGTCAGCGGTCCCCGTCGGGGAGGAGAACGGTGGTTGTGCCGGGGAAGAGCCACTGAGCACGGCCGAGGTCACCCCAGGGCAGCTCAGCTCTCCTCTAACCTGCCCCTGGGGTTTGGTTGATGGCATTTATCATATCTATTGCTTCGACTGAAAGCCAAGCCAGAAGAAGGAACTCTGCTCCAGCAGGAGGGAAGCGGGGAGGAGTGCAATGCCAGAGCCACTCTGGGCTCCCCCCTATTTGTCCTGGTTATCAGACTGGAAAAGATCACCAATTACCCTCTTCCCAACCACCACCGCTCCTGCCAACAAAAGATGAAAAGCACATTTATTTCTCTTAAGTGAGATCTTTTTGTGACACATAAGGACCCTTGTATACATGACAATTACTTGTAAAAAATGTCTCTCTGTCTACAGCACATCTGTAAATGGATTTAAGCCCATATAAAGGATGTAAAAATGGCAATAACCGCCCCAGTGCAGCTCCCTGGAAGCTCTCAATGGTGTTTTTTTCACATATATAAAAGCCAACACAGAACAAAAAGGCCTGTCAGCAAAGACAGGTAGGCTCGCCTTTCCACACCTAACTAGGGAAACTTAATTTTATTTATTTTTATTGACAATTTCAACAACTATTTCTCAATCATAAAAGTAAAAAGCCCAGGCTCAGCTAGTCAGCCCATCATTTCTATTTAGCTTTTCATTTGTGTGAGGAACTCTTTGGAGATGCAATATCTTGTTTGCAGAGACACCCTAGTGGCAGCACCACATTACTCAAACCACCAAATGAGGCTTGTGCAGACATCGGAGCCTTCTCCTCCAGCACCTCCAGCCGTTTATGGATCTCACCCTGCGTCTTGGGGCTCTTCTGTTCCCCACATTACCACCGACTTCTGGCTTTGACATTTAGGGAGGATGAGCAAAGCCACGTTTAAAAACAAATGTCTGTCATTGCCTTGCAGGTAATTATTGACCATTGCATCTTATTATTACTATTTTTGCTATTTATTTTTTACAGCTGCCCCCTGGGGTTCTGCCTCACTGACCATCCCAAACAAGCTGTGGGATTTATCTGGGCCTGAATTACAGATGTAACACATCCTTCCCTGGCCCAGGGGCTTCTAAGGGCCAGGTTTGCACAAGTAACCAGGAGTCAAGGGATGCCTGGAGGGAGGAGAAGAACCCACTGGGCTTTGCCACCTGAGCAATCTGGCTCCCAGATCCCAAGAGAGTTCCTGGGAGCTGGGCAGCTCATGTGCAAATCTGTTGGATTACTTTGGCTTTGGGCACCACGGGCTTGTTGCAAGGCCACAGTGTGCTTGGTCCCTTGGGCTCTGTGCAAGGCCAGTGACACGCGTGGGGTGCAGCAGTGACCCCACTACCTATGGATAAGGCACAATGGTCCCTTCTTAATCTACACACCAAGAGCAGAGCAGAGGGGATCCCTGTCCCAGGCCAAGCAGACCAAATCCTCTGACTCAGCATGTCAGGTGAGGCAAATTCCCACCTAGAATTCAAAACCTGGGACATGGAGGCTTGCAGGGCATTGCTCTTGGGCAAGGTTTGTGTGAGCTTCCCGGGGCGAGTCCGTTTGGCCCCGGTGGGTAATGAAATCAGTGTTATGCTGCCTTGGCATCTGTGCTTTCACATGGAAGAGAGGCAGACTCAGCTCCTGCTTGCACTCTCACCCCAACAACAGCTCAGGGTGTCAGGTGTCTGCGAGCCAAAGGCTCCCCTCTCCGTGGCACGATATTAAAAGCATATGCAATGAGACTGCACCTTCTGTTCACGCTCTGTCAGTAATCCTGCACAGGCAGGTTGGCTGTTAACCTTCCTAATGGAAAGGCTGTTCAATGGCTTGCTGGCTCTGCCTTAGTTCAGTATTATCTGCAAAGATGCAGGCTGGTGATTTGTGGGCATCTTCTAAAGTGAGAGCTGCAGAGGCTCAAAGGGAATAATGCAGCCCGGAGCTGCAGAAGGAAGGTGATGTTTTTGCCCAAACACAGGCCAAGTAAGTTACATGTAATTCCTACAGAAGAAATAACTTGCTTTAGCTGGTTCGGGGAGAGGGGAAAAAAGAACTTGTCTCAGCTTAATTACAAATTTACTTCTTTCTCTTTCCTCTTTTGCTATCCCTGCCCCTCACCCCCTGATAAAAAGAGGGTAAAAAGCCCTGCAAATGGCAATATCCAATATTCATTAGTGGCTTGTGAGAGAGACAGAGAGACACAACTCATTACTGGGTTCTTCACCTTTACCCCTGACAATGGTTATTTACATAATAACCTGACCCTTAGGTTACTCTTCATTAACAAACACATGTGCAAACACAGAAGCAGCTGGCTACAACTCATAAATATATATTGTTAACCTTG
Source organism: Formicarius rufipectus (assembly GCA_013399695.1). Lineage (NCBI taxonomy): Eukaryota > Metazoa > Chordata > Aves > Passeriformes > Formicariidae > Formicarius > Formicarius rufipectus. The sequence continues at coordinate 286,585 of VXAU01000928.1, read as the reverse complement.
GCTTAGAAGACTTACTTTCACTTACTAAAGAAAAAAAAAAAGAGAGAGAGAAAAGGAGACACTATTTTGCATAGCTATTATGTTTTAACCTCAGTAAATGGTACAATGAGCCAGAGGCTCAGCACAGAGCTGGTGTGCTTGGCTTGCAGGACGCGACCCCACGGCTAGTGTAGCTCTCCACACCTGCTCTCTGGTGGATTTGCAAACCAACCCGTCTGTTCTCCCTGTCTGGAGCATCTTCCTCTGCCCTGTGGGGACTCCCCTAGTTGGGGGATGAAGCAGGAACTGTTGGTACTGGGAGGGGAGTCGATTTGACTCTTCTGTTCCCCAAAGAACCTGATGATCCATGTGAACTGGACCATGGTGGGGTAACATGCAGAGCTGGGATGAAGTAGGGCAGGACTTCTCCAGAGAGGCAGATTTTCCAGCTAAGATGAACGGTGCCATTTGACTCTCTGAGGCAGAGTTTCAGACTCCACCTGGAAACACTCCTGTGCAAGGTCTTGCAGACCAGGCAGGATTTAGAACCTTCCTTCCTATTTCTGAAGGCATCTAAACCAGCTTCTGAGCCTTCAATTCCATCTTATGGCTCTGGAAGCCAAGCCTCCCGGCTTGGGGGTCCTTTACCATGTTCTCAAAACACACACCCCATGACTTTGGTTCAGCCAGAGGTTTATGATTTTCTAGTAAATACTTCAGTGGTCACACACCAGACAGTCACCACAGAAAGACAAGGTGCTATCAGTACCACATATGGAGAGCACCTTTCATTTTGGCCATGGCTCATACACATCCAACCAGAGGGGATCACAAAGATAACTTGTCTCTTTTCTAAATGTTCCTAGCTGCAAGCAGGCAGGCCTGGTGTTCAGGCTCTACCAGTAAGCCAAAAATCAAACACAGTTATAAAGGTGGAGGGTTTCGTTTGTTTTAAACAGTAGATGTTGCTCAAAGAACCGTATCTCACCATACTGCACGTGGAAATGGTACAGCAGATTTGTAGGGCTGTGAATGTTCTGCAGCAGCTGCTGGTTGGGAACCCACACAGAGATCAGCTGGGATCCCACCACCAGCAGCTCCCTGCAGATGCAGGATGAGCTTCCTGGGCCCCATTGAGGTCACCCTGTGCTTCAGCTCCTCTCATCTGTGATGGTTACTCTCTTCAAGCCTTGCCCTGTTCCAGCCTAGGTGCCTGAAAGGGGCATTTTGGAGGTTGTGAGTGGAGAAAACAGCAGCTGTGGGTCTACCTCAAATTTGACATTTGGGAAACAAAGGAATTGCTTAATGAGAACTTAAATGAGGGGAAGATGCAACGGAAACAGAACTATGTCTCATGTTTACCGAGCACAAATGTTAATTGTGTTTATATATTGAAACCTGAAATTAACAACTCAACATTTGCAAAATCTTGCCAGAAAGCCAAACCCTGCTGTTCCAGGCAGTCTGTATTATCCAGCACAAGTCGCTCAGAAGCCTTTTTACCTATTCACTCAGTATTTCCAAACCAATTACTAGCTTACAGTTTGCAAAGCAGGCTGACACTTGGGGTTTCAGGCAGGGACTTCCTTCACTCCCACTACCAATCCAACTATGTTTTAATTTAGTGAAGAGGGAAAGCATATAATTTTTTAGCTCCAGGGAAGCCAGAGGCAATCACAAATATCCCTTGAGCTGAGTCAAATTCTTCAGTTTAAAGAAGCAGCCCATTCTATTGCAATAATTGGACTTTAGTGTCCCTTTCGTTTAAAGAAACAATAGCTGATCTGGAGAGCTGATGGCTTGGACACAGGGCACTTCACCTCTGGGACACGAGTCACAGACCTGACTATAATTGGATGAACCCAAAATAGCAAGTGCCTCACTTGCATGAAAATATAATACAAATAATAAAGCAGATCAGCACACCAGAGACATCCCCACAGCCAGGTGTTTGTTAGCATTCAGCATCTGGATGATGCCACACCAAGGCAGACCTCAGAGAAATACAAGTTCAGGCTGAGGAAGAAGTGATGGATGAAGGTTGGACTTTTTGGGTAGGGCAAGAGATGGCACAAGAAAGTCTGGACACTTAAAGCCATACACCACTTAACCACTTAAAACCCTCTGTACCACTTCAGAGCCAAAAGGAAAACATCTGTGGCTGGCAGGATTGGCCAAGAGAGATATGCTTGGAGATTAAATGAGCAGATGGGAACTAGAGTTCTATAAAAAGGCCTGAGAATACTTATTAGAGTGGAAACTCAAGAAATTAAGCTTCTCACACTATCAGGGTGATAGCTGAGCTTCAGAGTGAAGGATTCACTGCAGCATCCCACCAAGGAATGGTGAGATGAGCCCCACAACACCACCACAGTGCACCTTCTGCAGAAGAGGCTTTAACTGCTCGAAGGGCAGTGATTAGAGAGGCCTCTCCCATCCCCACTGTCATGCTGGGACCGGGGAGATGAAGCACCTTGGGAGGGGCTGGCAGCTCTCCTTGGTGTGCACCAACAAACCACGCTTCCCCCTGCACCCAGCAAATGTCAGCCCAATATTAGATATGGCAGTGGCACTTATAAATCCAAGTTAGAAAATGCCATCATGTATTTTTAATCCAATCGCCTCGTCACCGCATAATAAAATGAAAGGATTGCCGAGTTTGACTGGCATTTGTAAGTAGCATGTGAAAGGGGCTAATAGAGGGAGAAAATTAGCTGCATTTATCATCTTAACTACATTCATATTACACTCACGATCCAATTGTTTAAAAATTGGGCTTTTAGAGCAGGTCCTTTTGAAAGTTTAAGCATTCCAAACAACTGCGATTTATTCTCAGAACAAACATTACCGTAAAAAAGATTTATTCTGTAGCCTTCGTGAATTGTAAAAGGGATGGACTTTGTTCCATGGGTTTCTGGTAAGTACAGTCAGTACCAAAGCCAGTCAAAACACGGGATTTGGGTTCTACACCGAGTGCTGGTGTTTAGAAAAAAACCCTGGAATTGGAACCTAGTTAATGTTTGCAAAAAATCCTACAAAATATTCCCTCTGAAATAGCCCTTAGTTTAACAAAATTTACAAAGCACTCAATTTTTGAGGTGAGATTTCTTTACAGGTTTTGTTTTATCATTTTTCTATTGCAATTTTACATTATTGCTTAGCATTCAAGTAGTGGCAGCAAGTGGTATGTTTTAAAGACATATTACAATGTAAGACTTGAAACCCTGCAGGATTTTTGCTTTTGAATTGGTCAGATCATCTGTTCCTCAGCCCTGATTGGAATACATTACTTCATTGACAGGGATTCCTGTATGAGATGCAATGAAAATATAAGTGAAAGAAAACAACATGGAAATTCAAGAGAATGAAAGTACTTGTCAAACTTGCAATAGCACAGCTGAACAAACCTCATCTAGAGATGCAGATATCTCAAGGAGTACTACGTATCACTATCCCATAAATGACTAAACAATTAACAGACATTAAGAAAATTCCTAGTTTTAGGCTATGTTGTGAAAATTCAAAGGTTGTTCGGTGTACTGTCATGACATAAATAAATATATATAAAATTCTGTGGTTCTGTGGACATTAACAATCACAAAATGTCACAATTTTCGAAAAGATTGTTTTGTTTCACAGTATTTTTGCTCACTTCTCGCTGAACACCGGAAGTTGTATTTCTGGAAAAACAAAACAAAACAAAACCAAAAAAACCCCAAAAAATCCCACACAACGACCACCACAAAAAAAACCAAACAAACAAACAAAAAAAACACCAAAAAAACACCACCAAAAACCCACCAAACAATTTTTAACTCTAATTTTTGGCTGTACCAAAACAATGCAAACTTGAAATGAAGGAAACAAAAATTTCCCCATGATTTATTGTCTCTAGCCAGTGTCAGGCTCCGGGTGCAGCTGTGGGACCTGCAGTCCCTCTCCAGCCCAGCCAGAGCATGAACTTAGAAACAATCTCCCACTTCACAGAAAATTTCCACTTCTGGAGTCCTGCCTGCTGTTCTCCCACTGCCAGTCCCCAGGGCAGTTTCCTCCCCAATTAGTTTTTATCATTCCTTTTGATCCCAGGATGACCTGAGAATTTATTCTGCTGCTGAGATGTCTCCTCTGCTCACTGGCAGCAGGAGACAGTGTCAGGAACCAAAGTTTCCCTGCCTGCTCTGCTAATACGAACTCCAGGGAGGTGGGGGTTGATGTTCTCCAGGAGCAAACCTGGCAGACCTGGTCTTTCAGTCTGCTGACAGTAAGAGATGCACCTTGACATGGATCCAGTTGCTTGAGACCACGTCACAGACTCTTCTGCAAAACTTGGGGTCTCACCAGTGCAGAGACACACCTGGGTGTCTGAAAACAAAATCCTCCAGTAGTTACATCACGGCTGAACCAGGATCACCCACCTAATCCTCTCCTGAGATGCTGTGATGTCCATCTACCTCCCCTCTGAGGTTCACCTGCCTCTCCCCTGATGTCCATCTCCCCTCTGATATCCACCTACCTCCCCTCTAATATCCACTTCCCCTGCGATGCCGTGAGTCTCCCAGTCCCTCTGCGATCAGCACCCTCTTTGTTCACAGGGATGTGGAGCACAGGAATACACTAAAAGTGTCAAGACAGGCTGGAAGAGGGCAAATCCTAAGAAATATTCAGGAAATAAGCCACTGGGGTCGAGATGGAAGCTCCACAGACACCACGAGATCCGCCTGTCCCTGGCCAGGCAGGGGTGGCCCTTCCTACCAGAGAAGATGGCAAAAAGCCACTTCATTCTCCTGCTCATTGCTGGTGGAAACCCAAATCCCAAAGGCAGACTGCTGCCTCTCTTTCCAGCCTGACCACCTCCATCCCCGTGGAAGCCCCTGCTTGCTCCTGCAGGTCACCAAGGGGATCCCCTTCGCCCTCTCCCTCCCCCCTTTTCCCAAAGATTGATTTTGCAGCTTTCCATTCACGGCTTTGAGGGACGGCTCAGGCTCCTAATTAAGCTCTCAGCGTACGCGCCGGCGATAGTGGAGGTGTGCAATTAGCCCTGAGTCATCGCTCGCATTCATCTCCCTCCCAGTCTTCCTCCAACGATAGAGATGTCGCTGGCAAGGCAAAGCATTTCACACCGGCTTGCTGGGAGGAGTCACTGACCCACTCAGTAATTACTCATGCTAACAGCTTAACTAACATGCAAATTCCTCTGCTGACTGACAGGTAAACAGGGAGCTGGCCTGCCTGGGTTTGGGGGGAGCGGAGGGGGCGGAGTGGCAGCGATGTAAAAGCTGGTGTCAAATTCCAGATCTAACGTGGCTTCAAAGTGCGACGTGATTCATTAGCCTTATTTCATGCCCAGGATAACAACGTTGTGGTTGCTGTGTTAATTGAGGAGGGAGGGGCAGGAGGGACTTGCTGGCACAGCAGCTCCTGGGCCACCTGGCAGCACCCACACTCATGTCACAGGGATGTTGGGCACCTCGGCTGGCAGCTGGATGGGAGGTTCTCTGGCTTTGAAGGAAAGGAGCCACTCCCATCTTCTGCCTTCATGAATCCAAGCTCTACGCTGAAGAGGCTGGAAGATGCTCCAGGGACTGCTTCTCCTCCAGCATCCTCCACCCCTTCCTGCAGTCAGCATCACTGCAGCTCTCAGCAGCTGCAAAAACTGATCTGCTGTTCAAGCAAAGCTGCTTGAAAGCATCAAAATAAGAAGGCTGGAGCAGGTTTTAAGTGAAAAATCTCTTTGTCTTGTGACATGACTCTTGTCATGTCAGTCCTTGCAGCTCTACTTACCCCTCTCTGTCCATCAGCTCTCCTCTCACAACCCAGACACTCTGGCCAGCCTCACGCTTGTAAAATGAGCCCAGCTCTGAGTTAGATGAAGAGGCTGAGGCAGCACTAGGGCTTATGGTGGAGGAGGTGGAAGGGAGGAAATTGCAAACCTGAATTTAAGTCATGCTTTGGAGTGATCTAACACAGCCACTAAGCCCAACAGCTCCCTCATTTCCTGCTCCTCGAAGAGTCTCTGCCCTGAGGTTTGTTGACGCTGGCTCGTGTCCAAGAACCTGAAGAAATCGTACAAATCCTCCTGCGCCGAAGCAACACAACCTCCGAAGGCTAACAGGGTTGGAAGGAGTCATGGCAGGGGAGAGCACTCAGACCAGCCCCCTAAAAACGTGGGGGGAACCCAGAGCACGACAGGACCTCACACATCAGCACCCAGCAGTGGTTCCTGGCTGCCCAGCACCAGCTCAGGTCTGAGGAGGAGGTGTTTATTGCTGCTGCCATTGAGACAGCACGGATTGGGTGCTGTGGAGCTCTGTGAGCAGTGACAGAGCCAAAGGCTGCTCTGCCCTAAAAGCCAATCCCAGCCTTCTCACCCACAAGGTGAGCTCAGGCTTTAGCAGAGCAGAGAGGAGGGGCTTGCTCAGGGCTGCACAGCTCAGTGCCCCATTTCCCAGCCCAGTGAGATCCTGAGCTCTCTGACAAACTCTGCAAATTGTTCAAATGGGTTAGAGAAGGAGGAAACATCCAAGAACAGGGGAGCACTAAAGCAAGTGCGGGCTTCACCTGCTGCCTTCAGAGGAAAGGGGCACCTGAGCAGCAGTCACTGGGATGGAGCCAGGCAAGAACCAAGCATCCCCTCTCTCCAGGCTATGGAGGAGCTCTTCAGAGGGTATGGTGGCCTTGGGGTCTGCATGGCACTGCCACAACCCCCAGCCTCCTCTACCATTCCTGGAGATATGTATGAGACACCTGGGTGTGGAAGCTGGGGACATGGGTTAGAGGTGGGCTTGGCAGTGCCGGGTTAAGAGTTGGACTCGATCTTATGGGGCTTTTTCAACCTAAACTATGATCCCATGACCTGCCAACCTGGTGCCAGGAGCTCCGGTTGCTGGGCTGCATCATCCCTCCCTACGTCCTTCTCTCAGTGTATTTATTTCTTTCAAGTGGCTGTCAAAAGCATCTGTCATACATAGCAATCCGGGGGGGGGGATGGGGAGGGAGCTGCCCTGCTCACAAGGCTCCTTGCCACAACCACCATCTTCATTTTAATGTTATTTATTTATTTATCTATCTCCTTATTTATTTATTTATTTAGGTCCAAAGCTCCGGTGTCAGCGCTCTGCGCAGAGCCTGCTTACAGCTCCAAAAAGCACCTCTATTATTCTCAGGCCATTTGGTAGCAGTTGCCATGGAGATCAAAAGCAAAATGGCATGCAAATCAACACGGCCCCGCGCTCGATAACAACGGGGAAAGGGCAGCCGGATAAAGGAAAATAAAAAAAAGTAAAAAACAACACTTGAAATGCTTCAACCTGCATTGCTGGCTCTGATTAGACCTAGGAGGCAAGAACGCCCTAATGGGTTACACCAAAGGACCCGCAAATACAGCTCAGCTGTGGCCGGTGTGATGGTGTCGGTGTAAACCCTCCCACGCAAACACGTGCCCAAGCACATATTAAAGTGGAGCAAATACTTCATGATGATAAATTTATGCAATAATTCCCTCGCCCCCCCTTTTTATTTCCCCCCCCTTACTATGCTTACACAGCCACCAGGTTGCCCGTGTTCATCAGCAATCTGCTGGACCGTAACCAAATCTTCCCCAAATCCCCCTTTTCCCCATCACCTCTGCAGGGATGGGGGACACACGCTGCGATTCCAAGCCATGCCACTGGGTGCTGGGCAGCCTCTGCAAGTTCACTTCTGCCCGGCTGCAAAGTTCACTTCCAGCAATTTCCCACTGCTCAGGAGCCCGTGTTAAAAACAAGCCGCACGCAGCTCAAGCAAAAGCACTAAATGCTAAAAACTAGCACCAACAACTCGTTTTATTCACAACTTCTACTCTGAGGTGTTGCAAGCAATGAGATGAATGTAAGGGTGTGGATGTCAGTGTTCAGAAAGCAGATTTTTGGGTACCCTGGGGCTGTGGCTGCCTTCTGGCGTGGGTTGTGCGTCACCTGCAGCCCCTCACTCCTCAGGACCCCAGCCCTGCCGCTGCACAGGGGGAGGATGCTCGTTGAGCAACAGCTCATCAGTATTTTGTTTTCTCCTCATTGTTATGGGCAAACTCGTGCCTTCACACAAATCAACCCTGCTTTGAAGGCAGAATTACTCATTTTTCACAGGCCTGCCCACAGCATTACAACTACGCTACTTAGTGCTTCAGAAATATGAATGAATTTATTATGTGCCACAACAGGCAGTGTTCACACTGCAGCCCTTATTTGTACAGGGAGAACAAAGACAGGAGAGAAAAGCACCAGGGATTTGGGATCAGGATACTTGGGGTTTTTTTTCCAGGTATGTTTAGACAACAGGTATGCTTTAGACAACAATGCATGTGCCCAAGGGACATGTCCTGCCAGCTTCATCCCCAAACCAGGGCACAGCAACCAGGACACAGCAACCAAAAAAAAGGGAACACATAATTAAGTGCCCATCAGTGAAGAGTTTTGCCAAGGGACCTCAAATGTGTCATCTGAATTTTGATTTTCCAAAGGCTTCAAACTTATATTAGTCAATGCTTTTCCACAAAAGTCAGCTCCTGCCATGTTCCAAGAACCTTTCCTGAAATATTTTGGGTGTGTTTATGACCAAGGACCTCAAAGACTGCTCCAGCATCTTGCTAAGGAAGAGCTTGATTCCTCCTATTCAGCTGAAAGATTTGTTTTCTGGAAGAAAACAATGCAAGGAGAGGTAAGGATTATGATCACATTAGATCCTAAAACAGAGACTGAAAGCAAAACAAGAGGAGAGGAGCTACCCTTATCTCAAGGGAGTATTTCTACCTACAAAGAGCCACAGGTGTTTGTGTCCAAGGGACACACAGTCACACGTTTCCTTCACGTTGTCTAAATTTTCCCAAGTACCATAAATTCCTGCTTTGTTTTAGCAAGCTCTTTATCAAGCCCACATGCTCCTCTGGCCTGTGGAAACTACCCTGGGACAAGTGAAACATGGAAAAGTTGCTGCCTTGAAGGCTCGCTGTTTGATTGCTTTTTAAAATTAATTTTATTTTTTAATACTGTTTTTATTTAAAGGCAGACTCACCCCTAGCAGGATTCAGACTCAGGCTGTTTCAGACTCTCCCTCCATCCTGCCTTTGGGCCATTTGTTTTCAGGCTGCTAAAGCTTTTACAAGGCATGGGTTTTTTTCCAAGCAGCAAGCTTGGCTGAGAACACCTGAACTGAGCAATTCAGAACTCCATGTTTCTGTTGCAAAAATCCCATTCCTCTTCCTCACAGGAGCCAGATAACTTCTCTGTGCAGTGTTAGAAAGCAACTATTTCACAGAATCACAGAAAGGTTCATTTGGAAGATCAAGATCATCTTGTTCCACCCCCGCTGCCCATGGGCAGGGACACCTTCCATTAGACCAGGTTGCTCCAAGCCCTGTCCAACCTGGCCTTGAACACTTCCAGGGAATGTATTTCTGGGGAAAAGCTTTTAACCTTAATCATGCCTTCAGCCACTTTGAATTGCCCCAATGCCATGAAACTGCTGTATCCTGGGTCCATGTCTAGGCTTGCCTCCTTGAACCCCCCATCCAAGACCCTTCCCACCTCCTCAAAAGCATTCTTAAACCCAGGCTAAGTCTCCACTTGCCACTGTCTTTACATTACTGAAGGAGCTAATTGGGAACCATCTCCTTTGCCTCCCCAGCCTCTCGCTGAAGCACAGCAGCGTGTGCAGCACACACCTTCCTAATTACGTTTATTCACAGAAATCAAAAGGAGAGGGAAGCAGTTGAGTAAAGGTCACATTAATAATACAGGCTGAAAGAAAGTCTGTGGATATATATTTTTCATTAGAGACACATTTGACTGAAGGGGATGGTTCATTTTTGGAGTGACAGTGTTTCTCTGGGAATCCATCAATACCCTCGGAGAAATTTAGCTATTTTTCTTGTCATGGCTTGCTGTCTGCTGGAAATCTGCTTCCTTATCAAGAAATGCCAATACCACTGCATGCACTCAAGCTTCTTACATGGCCACAGTATTAGAGATGAGGAATTTCTGCCTCCATCACAGCTATAAAATTCATGCCAGCCTCTTCTTCTACATACATGGGGGCTCCTTCAACATCCCCTGCCCAGCCCCAGAGAGCTCAGGGCTGCTGTAGCTCCAGCAAGAGCCGTCAGTGGATAAAACTGCCCCTTTGCTGGATTATTTGCCACCTAAATAATCATCTGAGGAAACCCTCTCCAGGTGCCAGATCCATGTCCAAACACTGGAACCTTCAACTTTGTTGTCGCCTTCGGGATCAACCAGCCCTGTAAAGCAGCCTCAGCACAATGTACTCAGAGCATCAGGTGAACTGAAGGCACCTGGCCTACAAAAGGGCACTGAAACTCCATTTTCTTAAGCACAAAATGGCCAAGAAGATGAGATTTAGGAAGCTATTTATTGGATTTGGATGGCTGATAATGCTGACAGAAATGCAGTGTCCAGGTGTGTAGTGCCCCATCCCAATCCCATGTGCCACACATTGAGTTTTCCCATGCATCTCGGACAAGCAGCTCCCACAACCTCCTGTTTTTCTGTTTATTCCCATTTTCCCCAAAGCACCTTTTCCTTAAGCCCACCATGCAGTACTCCTCAAGAGCAGTTCAAAGATGGGTGACCCTGGGTTGGTGGGGAGGTGCCCAAGCATCACAAGAGGTGCCAAAAAAAGCTTCTAGGAGCGGCTTAACCCAGCAGCTGCTGCAGGCAGGCAGCTCTGTCCCAACTGTCTGAACAATACATTTGCCAATTAAGTTAATATACTCAAATCCCTTCTATCCACCAGAAAGGGCAGAGCAAATCCAGGTGAGAGAGAGAGAGTGGAGTCTTACAACTCTCCTACATGTCACACAGCAGAAGAACAAAGGGATAGGAAAAAAAAACCATATGAGGGAAAAAAGTGAAATCCACTATTAATTACCACAAGGTATCAGTGGGCTCATTTGTACCTCGACCTGCTGATCTGCAAGGAGAGCTGGGGCAGGTTCATCCAGGAGTGGGGGTGTGGTATGGCTCCCTGCAAGGAACTTTTGGGAACTGCTCTGCAGTTATTCTGGATGAGACACAGCTAAAATTCCCCAACAGACCCCGCTGACCCTGCTGAGGTCTGTCTGTCCAAGGAGCTGAGCTCCCCAGCTTGGGTGCACGGTGGTGTTGTGGAGGGCTGTGGGTATGAACTCAGTCTTTAGGGGTGAAAACAGTTCCTGAAGCCTCCCAGAAGAGAACTATTAGAGAGAAACTTGCCCCTACAGTAAAATATTTCCAAATGAAAGAGTGGCTGATATGACTAAATCCTTTGCTATTTCCAGCTACACAAGTTAGTCCAAAAAACTCCCACAAAACACCCCAAAAGATGAAAAAAAACACTTGAAAAAAAAAAAAGGAAAATTGTGCTAGTTCTTATGTCACAGGCTGTGTGAGTTTAGGCCATACCTTCAGACCCACGCATGAACCACTGAGGCAGCTCCAAGAGCCTCTTGCTTCTCATGAGCATCCTCCATGCCCAGGACTGTGTGGTGGTGGCCTGGGTTCCCATCACAGGTGGTTTTAGCATAGGGTGGTGAGGTCCCTTCTGTCCCCCTAGGAAAGAGGCAGCATCTTTCTGGAACTATTTGGTGAGAAGCCACTGAGGGTGAGCAGCTGTCTGGGGACACCTGGTGCCACCCAGTGCCCCACAGGGACCTCCCTTGGGTGGCCAAATGAAAGCTGTACAGATGTGATCCACCTGCAGTGAAAGTCTGAATGAGCTGGGGTCTGGTTTGCAAAAAGCTGAGAGGGGATGGGATAATCCAGATTCTGTAAAGAAGCCAGCAGGCAGTTGTTTCCTGTGTCCTTAGGGGCATCACAAAGCCATCAGCTTAATTTGCAGGAAGGACTTAAAGGAATTAAAATATATTTACAGTACAGATTTTCACCTATATATTAAATATATATGTACTTAGTGTCTTTTCACCTGTATATATTAGCTGTATAATTAATAAACATAAAGTACTTTAATACTTCTCTATGAATAATAAATACATTTATTAAATGTATAATTAATGCACCTTCATGTGCACACACATGCACAAATAAAGGAAACCCCTTTCTGCCTGGTGGCACTGACTAAGTCCCAGGACCTGCTGAGAGTGGGACTCGCTGCGAGACTCACTGCTTTGAAGGTTTTTAAGAGGACAGGAGCCCCTCGTGAGAAGCATCACTGGATGACAAGGTTTCTGACTATGCAAATTGCAGAGCTCTGCCCCATCCCAGCTTGCAGTCCAGATTCCTTTCTTAAAATTTAAAAATTGCTCTAAAAAAAAAAAAAAAAGAAAGAAAGAAAAAAAGAAAAAAAAGAAAGAAAATCATCTCAGCAAAGAGTTTCAGTGCCAAGTCCCATCTGCAACCAGGCCATGAGGGTTGGACTGGACAGGGAAAAGCTGTGTGTGGTGGACAGGGCAAACAGCCCCCTCAGGTATAATGGGGAAAGAAGCAGTGACCCAGGGAGAGCTCAGAGTCTTCATCATGGAGAAGAAGTTTTCTTGGAAGAGCCTTTTGCCAAGGGCATGTAGTGATAAGACCAGGGGTGATGGCTTCACATTGACAGAGGGCAGGGCTAGAGGGATATTGGGAAGAAATTCTTCCCTCTGAGGGTGGGCAGGCCCTGGCACAGGATGCCCAGAGAAGCTGTGGCTGCCCCATCCCTGGAAGTGTCCAAGGCCATTGGTGGACAGGGCGAGGAGCAAGTTGGGATAGTGGAACGTGTCTCTGAAGAGGGGTTGGAATGAAATGAACTTTAAAGTTTTTCTCAACCCAAATCACCTATGATGGACATCCTTCCTGCCCCAGGCTTCTCTGCAGGGTGAAAAGGAGGAAAATAAGGATGCTGGGGAGATGCAATATGACATCCCTCCAAGGCAGGACCCAATCCAACCACAGGGCAGGGAAGGGGCTGATGACAGATACATCCAACAGGGAAGGGATCACCAGTGGCCACTGAAGCCCAGGCAGAGGAAGCTTTGTGGGCAGGAGTGGGATCAGGTATGGGCTGGGAGCAGAGGAGAATGCTGCCCTGGATTGGGATGACCCTGTAGTCCCAGGAAGGGCAGAGAGAAGCAAGAGGCAGCAGCTCTGCTTTAGGGAGTCATCCCCAGGGTAAAACTAGTCTGCCCCCCTTCTTAAGCCACAGGCAGAGGACATAATGTAGACTGTCAGCAACTGATGGGTGACTAAAACAGAGAACAAGATACAGTAAATAACAGCAGCAAACACTTCCACACAGGGGTGGGGGGGGGAGAGGAAATTTCAGTAAAATATCTCCAACCTATTGGAAAACTGAAATGAAATGAATTAGGAGGATGGTTAAAGCATGGGACTCATATATAATAGCAGAAGGCCTCATATTTATCAAGAGATGTGACCGATTTGCTGCATGAAGCAGGGACATCTGTCAACTCTATGAGCTGCAATTAGCTGCCACTCTGCTACCCAAAAGAGGTCACCGAAAACTACAGGTTCTCCCTTCCTAACAGAAAGACTCCTGGGCTCTGCATTTCCATTAAGAGCAATTGCAAGTTTGGTCTTCAACATGATTGAATGATCTGGAGGAGTGATGGCCTTTGTGAGTCCTGCAGTTTGTCTTGTGGAATACCAATTACAGTCATTTTAGGAATGTGACACAGCCCTGGCAGCTCGAGGATGCTGAGCTTTGCCTGAGGGGTCCGTGCTGGGCACTGGGGGGTGCACAGGACTAGCGGTAGATATTTTTAATTTACCTTTTATTAATTAGTCTTACAGCTCAGAGCACCACTGTAGAGAGCAGGTGCCGTGGGAGGCCTTGTGCACAGCTCTAGCCCCTCTCCAGTGCTGGCCTTGGGTCCTCCTGTCCCAGCACGTCCCTGACCTCTGGAGATAACCCCTGTCATGCCACGTCCCATCCCTGGCTTTACAACTGAAACAGCATCTGGAGCTTTATTTTCTGATCAGCCACTGAGATCTCTTTTCCTCAACAACGTAGGCAGCTTCTGTGCCACAACATGAGAGCAAATCTCTGACAAATAATTCACACGAGGGGTTTCGCTTCTGCTCGGGAGCAGCTTGCAAGCTGCAGCTTTTTCAAGCTGAGCTAAATTTTCCCCCTAATAATTTATGCAAATATTTCACAGCCTGGCAGCAGTTCACAAGCTACATGTTGCACTGTTCTCAGTGTACAAAGGGGCCCTGAGATGTTTCCCCGCCTGACACTCGAGAGCTGGTTTCCTGTGCTGATATTTGGGATCAGACTTTACCCTCACTTCTTGCAGAGGTTCTGAAGGAGTTGAGGACTTTTGCTGCCTCCCTGCACAAAGCTCATGGGACGAATTGTCAGCAAACCCTCAAAGGGACCCAAAAACAGGCAAAGGGAATTCTTTCCTGTTCTGAACTGCTAATTCATAGTCGCAGAATGGCTTGGGCTGGAAGGGAACTTTAAAGACCATCTAGTCCAACCCATGGGCAGGGGCACCTTCCACTAGACCAGACTTCTCCAAGCCCTATCCAGCTTGGAGTCGGACACCTCCAGGGATGGGGCAGCCACAGCTTCTCTGGGCAACCTGTGCCAGGACCTCCCCACCCTCACAGGGAAGAATTGTTTCTCTCTGCTCCTTCCTTTTTCATCCTGTTTCCCTACCTTTTGCTCCTTGTGGCTGGACACTGGGTTCCTGCCCCATATGAGGGTGGGACTGCATCATCTCCTTTCCTCTCACTTTTCAGGTTACCCAAAAATCATTATTACTCGTTACCTGCCTTCAGCAGGAGTCTCCTACTGAAACGAAACATTAGGATGCTCCTAATGGCAGGAGGGGATAGAGTCATGAGCAGACCACAGAGGGAGGGGAAGGAGATGGGAGATAAACAGGTCTCACAGCTCCTGTGCCGGATCAGGTGGTGCAAACAGATGTGCTGGGGCTGCTGCAGAGCCCGTCCCCCCCTCCCACTCACATCAGCCCAGCCTATGTCTGCACCACCTTTTAAAAGCAGCTCTCACTCACTCACCACAAATCTTCACTGCACACATCAGTTATATCAAATTAATTCAATTGAATTAATAACAGTAATTAATTCATGCATATTAGCATAACACCATGCATCATAGATGGAGGCTAATAAATGCAATACTGATTTTCTTAATCGACTTCTTTAGCTGCCATGTGTCTTAGTCAAAGGGAAGCTGTGGGGTCTTCCCCTCTTTTCCACATGCAGACAAGAGAAAAATAACCAGCCAACAAACCACCTAAGAGACCCAAAGGTATTTCTGATTCAGACTGTACTTCTGCAACAACAACAAAAACAAGCACTGGGTTTGTGCTCTCAATTCCCTGCAACCCAGCCAGGTCACAAGCTGCAGTGTGGGACTCTTTAAAGGTCACCCTGCAAGTGTAAGGCTCTGTAACAGACACTGCCCCAAAAGCAGGGAAAGGAGCAAGAGTGGCCAACGACCACTGTAATAACCATATATCTGGATATTATTTTCTCCCCTCACACATGGTTATTAAGAGACGATGCAGGTCTTAAAGCTAGAACCTTTTGCTCCGGGAAAATTATATGTGACACTTTACATACGGATTAGATAATTAACGTACATCCTGATTTCTTCCACCATCACATAAAAAGGGCGAGAGCAGCGCTGTAATTCCAGATAATTAAGGAGCGATGGAGTTGCGGTGGCCTCCGTGGCGGTGGGAGCGCTGCCCGCTGTCATCAGCGCGGGAGAAGACCTCTCTACTCTTCACATCCCGCTGCAGGCTGTGCCCTCCTCCCCACGGGCCATCCAGCCATGGCCCCTGCTGTCCCTGGCCACTTCCACCCAAGTCCCTCTCCTGCCATCTGAAGATGATGAGGGGAGGAGAGACCCTGAGCTCGCAGAAGCCAAGCTGCAAAAACCCGCTCCAAGAAACCACTGAGCCGGTTTCAGCTTCAGCAGATGAGCCCATCCCCGTGGAGACTGGGCAGCTCTGCACAGCTGGGCACACAGGGCTTGGATTGAGGACAGCCAGCTGTGGCAGGCACACTGAGCCACCTCAGCACTGCTTCCAGGCCTTGGATGTGCCCCACAAAGAGCTCAACGTGTTCATCTCCTGCTGCTTCTGCTGCTGAAGGAGCGGAGGGCATCAGGAAGGACAAGTGCAAACCAGGGCTTGCTACACCACCTAAATGAGGGATACACCGGTGCTAAAATGAGGTGCAAGCTGCCCAAAATGGATTAGCAGGCAGTCCTGAGGGGTCCCTGGTCTGGCAAAGGGCAGGTGTCACCTCTGTCCCTTGGTGGGGATGGCAGGACCCAGCACACCTACACTGGCACTGGAGTTCAAGTGCATCGGTAGTGCCGTGGGACAGAGGCTTTAGAGACAGGGGACAGAGGATTTTGAGACGCAGCAAAACAGAACAGATTCCTCCCAGCAGCAATATGTGTCTCGTGCTTGCACTAAGCCCAATTTGCATTAGGCCCAAACTAGTTATTTTCCAGCGAGGCAGGCGACACACACTCATTTAATGTAAAGAAAATGCATGTCGGTGCATGGGGACAGAGTATCTTTTGAAATCCCTGCAGGACCTCCCTGCCTGCTGTGATCAAACATTAAAATCTAGAGCTGTCACTAAGCAAAACAAACACAAACTGTCTGTGCTTTTATCTGCACAGCATCCTGCATCCTGCCCCCGGGGACCATGCCAGGCTGGGGGGACTGCAGCAGCACCCCAGGCACTCTGCGGTGTAGCAGCAACGTGCTCTGAACAGCCAGGTGTTTCTCAGTTTGATCTTTTAGCAGGAAGGCTGTTTTTAGCTTGGTGCAGCCTTTGGTGTGTCCCTGCCCCGGCTGGGTGCAGCCCCGTGTCCTGCTGTCCCCAAGGAGGGAGCAAATAAAAGCAGCCAAGAGAACAGGACTGGCAGCCCCAGCTGAGGGGTGTGGGGCACAAGGCAGTGTCCCCCTGCACTTGTCACATCTGTGCGTGTCAAACCTCCCTCTTCCTGTGCAGCTGAGCTCTGTTCCCAGAATAAAACAAAACAAAACAAACTAGAGGGGAAAAAAACCCAACCCACTCTAAGTGCCGAGCTTTCAGACAGGCTCCTCTCATTAACTGGGGCTTGAGCACAAACGTGCTGAGGAGCGGCAAGCACGGGCTGCAGGTGAGTAGTTTCCTCTTTCGGGTTGCTCGCTCCGTCTCTCCGCGTCTCCTGCTGCAGCCTTTGTTTACCCGCGCGGCTGCTCCTCCATCACATCACTCAGCGTGCCTCAAGTGCTCGCTGCTCCCCCTGCTCCCCGGCATCTTGACAATTTCGTATTTAAAACACTAATGATAATCAAGGCGTGTTATTTTTCCTCCTCCTGCAGGATCTCCTAAGGCTGTGAAGGTCTCGGAGCGTTTGACCGCAAGCCTGATAAATGCTTGCCTTCAGCGATGCGCTTTCTTGTGCCCACCTTTGAAATATGGATGCACATGTTATGCAGTGTGGATGCATATCAATGCCATATCTACCTTTGCATATTAAATCATAGCCACATCTTCTCTGGCAGTAAAATATGCAGAGCATATGCTAAAGGCAGCATCTTCCCTGCCTAAGCACAGCAGCCCTCCCCCTGCGCTCTCTCCCCCAGCACAGGCTGTGATCCCAGGTTATTTCAACCCCTCTCTTTTGTTCTTCTCCTAGGAGAGGTATTTATTTTTATTTCCTCCCCCCACGTTGCTTTCACGGTTTTAAGGACTTCTGTTACTGCCTGCTTACAAATATATTCCAGCTAGAGATGTACCCTGGCTTCTCTCCTCCATCAGAGGGAAGACAAACAAGAGAGACTATGGAAAAGCTACCTGAAACAACAAGCCAACAGGAGCATGGGATTGCTTTCCCTGAATTTATACTCTCTCATTAGACAATCCTGCAGAGGCAATCAGGGATTTTGGAGGAACCTGCAGCCCTGCCATTACTGCTGCTCCATCTCATGTTTTTACACCTGAGCAGTCAAACCTGGCTGACATCAGGTTTGAGTCACAAAAAAGGGAATGAGGTATTTCTGATGGAGTGAGATTATTCACTTTGATGATCACTAGAAATAAGAATAACCTTTTGTGGGGCATAAATCAGTGGCTAGGTGCTGGGATTAGGCAGAAATCTTTTGTCAAGGTGTCTTCCTTGAAAGGAGCCTTAGTCCTACTATTGGCAGCTGTGGATTTGTGCTACATAGAGAATGCAGAGGCTCTTCCAGTATGGCACTTCCCATTCTGCTGGTTTAATAAAAAAATGTTAAAATTTACAACAGGGCCGCTCAAATTCACAGACAAAATGTGTTCATCTCATGTTTGGAGTAACAGAGGTCATTTACCCAAAATAATTCCTTGGGCATCTAGATAACAGTACATAAGGGTGTCTGACCAGGAAACAGGAAATGTGCACACACCGTGGAAGCAAATGGGGCTGCTCTAATATTACAGGTGTAGTAAAGCAAATTATCTTTATTATTATTAATGACAATAATAGGCCAGACACCCAAACAAACAAACCCTCCAGCCTGTGCCCTGCCAGTCCCTGGGGCAGCCAGCCAGCCAGCTGTCACCTCTCTGTTCACACCACAGCTTTTGGGGTCATGGAGCACTGGCAGAACAGAGTCACCAGCTGCCTTACACTACACACATCTCTGCTAATCCTCCTCTTCTTCCCTCTCTCAGCAAACTAGGCCAAGGATTCCCATTCTCTTGTCACACTGGCAATGCTGTGCCATCCCACGGCCGAGCTGGTTGATTTTCAGCCCTCCTGCTTTCTCATCTGCTAATTCTTCTCTCCTGCCTGTGGGCTCCTGTGCTTCTCAGGCATTCCTCTTCCAGACTAACTTGCCTCTCTCCTTCTCCACCCACCTTTCACTCACCTTAATTTTGCAGATTTCAGAAAAGAAGTGAGGAAAGCTGTCAATGTTACAGGGAGCTCTAATGGAGCAGAACAGCACGAGCCCTTTTGTTTCTCTATAAGATGTCAAAAGGAGAAGGATTAGCAAGAACCATTTTCTCCTCAGCTCCCAGGTGGCTGATTTCTCTGGCGGGTTCTGACCCCCTCACCCTTCCCTACTCTCCAGCAAAAGCCCCTGGACCACAGCTGCAGTGACACCCTGAACCTGTTCCATCACTCCAGAAAAGAGAGGAGGCATCATGCTCCGTGGTCTCAGCTTCCATCCCCATCACTCAGTGCAACATTGGAGTGATGAGCTGTGCAAGGCACAACAGCTGCTGGATCAACCCTCATCCTACACTACTGAGTGTTCTCCTGAAATCAAAAGCAGGATGTGATACATGGGCTAAGAGGGGATATTTGGTACAAGGGCTCCCTTCTGGCTGCCACCACTGTAATTTTCCACGAACAGAGGGACCCAGACTGGTTATGTCACCATGTCATCAGGCTCATTTCTACCCACAGCCACCTTCTTTTCAATTACCACCTGCCCCAGGTCAAAAAGAGCTTGACCCCTTTCACACAGCGAGAACATGCTCAGTTTTGTCCTGTGGCAGATGAACAAATCCTTCAGCACAGATTAACAGCACCAGGAGCACTTCCTCTCCTTTTCTAGAAACCAAAGTCCTGTTAAGTCACTCAGGAGATCAAGTAAAGCCCAGAAGGGCTGAAGCCTGATGCCCCCAATTTCTCCAATGGCATCATGTGTCCTACAGAAACCACACCATGAAATAAAATCTCCCTGACATCCACCTGGAGTCTGAATCCTCACCTCTGGCACAAGTCAGGTCAGCCATGGCAGGATGTGGAGGAGCTGGAGTGAGTCCAGAGAAGGCCATGGAGATACTCTGAGTGCTGGAGCCCCTCTGCTCTGGAGGCAGGTTGGGAGAGCTGGGGGTGTTCACCTGGAGACGAGAAGACTCTGGGGAGAACTTAGAGCCCCTCCCAGTGCCTAAAGGGGCTCCAGGAGAGCTGGAGAGGGACTTGGGACAGGGACATGGAGTGACAGGACAAGGAGGGATGGCTTTAAACTGAAAGAAGACATAGTTAGATTGGATATTAGGCAGAAATTCTTCCCTGTGAGGGTGGGCAGGCCCTGGCACAGGTTGCCCAGAGAAGCTGTGGCTGTCCCATCTCTGGAAGTGTTCGAGGCCAGGCTGGACAAGGCTTGGAGAAGTCTGGTCGAGTGGAAGATGTCCCTGCCCATGGCAAGAGGTTGGAACAAGACGATCTGTGAAGTCTCTTCCAAGCCGAACAATTCTGTGATTCCATGATCCTCAGTGCTGCTCACCAAGCCAGGTGTCCCTGAACTGTGGGGTCATCACTGGGCTCATGGTAAATGATGGTGATGTCAAGCTGAACCAAGGCCAGGAAAATTTCAATTAGGCACCTTTTAAAGCCAAGGTGTGATGCCACTGTTTCATTTGTTGTGACTTCACACACACAGCTAATGGGGTACCCTGGTGTGCTTGAGTGCAGTGACAGCCTACTGACAGCTAACTTTTGGCTCCCTCAAGGACAGGGCAGCTAAACCCATCAGCTAAACCCATGCTGCTGGCACAGAGCTTCACAAAATCAAGTCTAGGGACAAGCAGAGATGAGAAACAGACTCCTCACAGCACTGCTGCTAAAATTTTGGGAGGAGATGAGCCAACTGCATACATCTGCGTCTCTTCAGAGGGGAATAAATTAAAAATAATTATAGAAGAAAATACAAGTAACTGAAAGTGGAAAATCTCTGCCAGTGTGGCCAGATCTTCATCTCCTGTGACACCACGAGGATGGTGTTCACACCGAGGGCTGTCTCTTGGCACAGGCTCAGCTGTGAGAGCAGCACTTTCACCTGAGCATCACCTGCACAGCCAGGATTGTCCCGCTGCAGCAGCAGATCATGACCTGTGGCATGAGAGGATGCTGTGTGCAAAGCCACAGTGGGCTCCAGCCCTCTCCTGCCTGTGGCTGTGGTTCTCTGCAGCCAGGTCTGCCTGCCCTGACTCCCCAACCACCCTGCAAGGTCTGGGCGTCAGATTTGTGCCCATTGCACGGGAAGAGAGATTTTTCATTAGCGCTGCTGCTCCTCTCCATCTTTCAGGATGAATCATGGCTGGTTTAAGCACACAGCAAAGATTTATGCAGTAATAGATGTGGGGAATAGCTGTGGCTCCGGGGTCTCAGAACAATAATACATAATTCAGAAATTAATACAGGGTAGCAAAGACAATGGGATTTGGAATGAACATTATCGGCCAAAGCAAGAGGAAAACTCCACAGGCTCCTCGTGTGCAGATGCTTCCACGATCCACACACCCAATTATAACTTTAGCTCTTACAAAGGGAACTGACTTAAACCATTAAATCTTTATTATTTTTTTCCCCGTGGTGGGAGGGGGAGTGGGAGTGCAGATTCCTTAAAGATAGAGAGTTTAAATTAAGCTTTAAAACTGTGACTGAGCAAGATTTAATACTGACAATTAGCCTGGACAAACAGTTAATCGTCCTGCAGGCATAATTTATATATTCTCTGTGCAACAGGGAGAGAATGTCAGCACATTGCACTGCAAATTAGTGCAATAAAAGAATCTCATAACCTCTAACAGTTCGGCTGTCTGACAAAGAGAGATCATTCCTCTGCTCCCCATGCTGTTGCCTAGCCACACTCACATCACCCTGGGCTGCTGCTCTTGCCTGTTAGACCTCATGAACCAACTATACCCCACTGCCTACACCCTCCTGCCAACCACACGGCTGGTGGAGAGCTCTGCCAGAGCCCCTGGCCTGAGCCAGGTTGGACAGCTTTGGTGTGAAGAAGGGAAAAATATAAACAAGCACCGTACAGGATGTGGTGATAATTCCAGTCCCGAATTAGCAAAGCAATCAAAGACATGCCTGAGAGGAAGGATGGGCCAGGCTAAGCCCTGCACCAAAACCTCCAGCTTCCAAGGTGGGCATTAGCCAGCTGGGATGTGAACCAGGGTGGTGGTGAGGAGCTTGTGCTCCTCCAAGTCAGGTATTTCAGCTAAAATATATAATTGAGATCAACAAACTGGACAACACCTTTTTCCAAAGAACATGGCCAGTGTTTAGGCCACTGTGATGAGCAATAAATCACCCCCCCCTTCAATGATCTCTCTGGATATTTTTATTTGGTAAGGACACAAGGACTGGAACACTTTTTAGCAGACCATGGATATATCTCATTCTTTATATCCTCCTGTTAAATCCTCTTTAGAAAAAGTTAAATTTTCAGTCAATTTTCCCTGTAGGTCCAGTGGCTATTGTTGCAACCCATGTGTCATAGCACAACAGAGAAATCAGGAATTTGTAATGAAGAGGACAAGAAAAAAAAACCCTTTAACATTATAGTCTATATCCAATATTATTATTTCAAGAGTATTATTTCAGTGGCGGCTTTCATAATGACTTACTGACCTAAACTATTAAAAACCATCCCCATGTCTGCGGTGGAACAGATGAAGTACTCCAGAAATAGCTACAATTCAGTGATACATACATTATACACTCTGCAAATTTGTTGAGGAACTTTCATGAGTGCTATAGAAAATTAAATTAATTATTAATAAAAATCAGCAATATCTTTTCCCTCATCTCCTCCTAATACCATACAGGTGGCTTGCACTGCTCTGTTCTTCCATAGAAAATTCTTTTCCCTTCTAAAATTCTTTTGCCTTTCTGTGCTAAAGGAGCCTGTGGGAAGCTGCTGTATGCAAAGAATTTGTTTTAAGAAAGGCAAAATGTTAGATCCCTCAAAATCATCTACTAACCAGTGGGAGACAGTGAAATACAGGCAAAATATAAAAAAAAAAAAAATCTTGTCTTATTCAAGTATAGTCTTATTTCCTGTGAAATTAAATTTGCATTTCTTTTGGGGTAGGAGAAAAAGGAAGTGGGGAATTAAAGTCCAGAGAAAGCTATTGCAGGGATAAAATATAAAACTCTACTGGGACTACCAGCTCTTAGGCACAGCAGGAAACTCAATACAGATTTACTTAAAATAGGTTAACAAGGCAGTTTGCCATCATCTTCTTTTAGCACTAGAGGACTCTGCTTTCGAAGGACACAATTAAAGGAAAGAAGGAAGAATCAGGACTCGGCAGAGCATTTCCAGCTCCAGCATTGCCTTCCACTGCACTTGGAGCAAATAATGTCTTTCTGCTGCATTTCAGCTCTCAAAAATATGGAGAGAATAGACAAGTAGGGCAAACCTGCACAGACCTTACCAAAGGTCTGGTCCAACATCTACCTGCCTCCTAAAAACCTGAGGATGGGAACCACATGCAAATGCAGAGCACAGTCTTCAGCGTATGTTTCAAATCCAGCCCAATTTCTGATCCCTCTGTTCCCCCTGAGTATAACCACCAGTGCAGCTAAAATCACCAACATCACCAGTTAAAAAACAGTGTCCTTCCACAGAGAGATTTTGGAGAGGCAAATGGCCCAGACTGATCAGGACACCTTAGATGTACAAAAGCACCAACACTGGCTTCCTGCAGTTTTACACTCTCTGACATCTGTTCTGTGGAAGACAATGTGTTTGCATAAAAAGCTGAGAACACAACAGGTTTCCAAGGCCATTTCTCTGAAGGGATAGCTCACCCCAAAGCACATCCCCCCAACTGCACACACCCCCCAGGTGCCAGCTCAGCTGTGTGGCTGTATGAAACACATGCTAAAATGCATTTTTAATACATGATTTAAACAAAGCTTAGGTGGAGACAAAATTAAAAAACAACCACACAAAACACTTCTTGAGAAGTTATTACCATTTTTTACTGCCATGCTGAGGTGTTTTTTTAATGCAGCCAAAGTCCTGGTATTGCTGTAAACTCAACCCAAGACACTGACATTAAGTCTCTGTGCTGAGAACTTGTTGATACCAACATTTGTTTGCATTTCTTCTAATCTTAGACCTCCCAGGAAACGAAAACACCAAATATTTTTCAGAAGTATCTTAGATGGCTTTGTAAGGTCATTTGTTTCCTCCCTCAGCTCAGCCACCACCCTCTCTGGGATCACAGAGGGTTTCTCCATGGGCATGAGCAGGCAGAGCTCTGCAGGGTGACCTGGCCACAGCACTGCCTTCTCCTTGCCTGTGCCAGGGCACACTGGGGGAGGAAAAATCCTCAAAACAGCCTTGCTGTCTTGCAGGAGGGGAATACAGGGGGAGCTGGAGTCCTTCAGTGTCCCTGCTGCTGAAGTGTGGGAGGTACAGCTGAGTCCAGGAATGTCAGGGCAATGAGGGCAGTTCCCTCAGCCTGGAGCTGCCATCCCATTTCATCCATGCACACTGTCCCTGTCCCTGGGCAGTAGGACTTCAGCCAACTGGGTCTCTAAGCAAACTGCAGGAGCAAATGTTGAGGAGGATGAGGGTGCTGGAGGAGTTCATACAAGGACACAGCTTCTCTAACATCCACCCAGTGGAGATGTCCACTTGTCGCCGTAGAGGAAACAACCACTCTCACGTGGAGTTAGAACTGTATGACCGAGTCCAAGACACTGAAGAAGAGTTTCCTACCCTGTGGTTCATGGACCAGGGGTTGCCCATAAAATCATGGCAGACAACCCATACAACAATTGATGAGAAGGTTGGATGGGGTGTTGAGGAAATGCAGATCCCCTGGGCCATGGTGGGTTCCAGATGTGTTTGCCCAAGGCGCAGGCAGTGAGTGTGGCTGACACAGTCCCTGCACCTCTGACCAGCTGAGCTGAGGTCAGGAACAGATCTGGGGACATGCCAGAGCTCAAGCCCACACAGCTGGGTTTGTAAACAGCCTCGGGGCCAAAGTGTGACCCACAGCATAACCTCAGCTGTGGGATCACAGCATCCTTTCGGCTAAAAATAAACAGTTTGGTATGTCAACAAAAGTGCAACACAACACAGAGCAGCTCCAGCAGCCACCAGCCTTGTGAGACACAGGCACTGAAGATCAGCTCTGCTGGACCCCACAGGCTCACTTGCACCACTCATTGCCTCCATGCTTACAGGAGAAGCAAAATAGGGAGTTTTTGCATGAAGAAGTCACTGAAAATTATTACGGACTTACTTCTCACGAAAAGATGGCATTTTGTGAAGCCTTCTGTTCAAGAATTACCAAAAATATCAATGGAACACATTGAATTCTCTTATTTACAAAAACTGTGCATTAGTTTGTCTGTTGTCACTGGAGTGAACCTACCAAAACAATAGGTGAAATGCTACTTTTTAATTTACAGTTTTTTAAAGTAATGGCACCTATGAAATACTGATCAAAACAACTTATTGTCTTCTGCAAAGAATAACACCTTCTGTAAGAGACATCTGCCAGTTTGATATGTCGTGAAATAAAACAGAGATATGGGAACTATATAATAAAAACATAAGGCAATCAAATTGAATATTCAGGATTCCAAAATTTAATATTCAATTTTGAAAAAAATTTCTCAGAATGGAATAATTCTGGTGAGTTAAATAAAAACTAGGGTTTTCATTGAATAAATTAATGGAGTTACACCTGGCAATAGCTCCATTTCTAGTGAGATACAAAGTCGAATTTTCAGCAAGAGTCAAGTGAAGTCTTAGACATTAACTGAGTTTTACTCTGTCAGGATGAAAGACAAACTTTTTTCACAGCATCTTTCAAACAGGCAGCTGTCATTTCTGGCAAACACCTAAGCAAGTGGCTCCAAGGTCAGCAAAATCAGCAGCTCCAGTGGGGTGCACATGGGGTTTTCCCAGCCCAGGGGAGTCTCAGGGGAGAAAAGGAGACTGAGGAGAGACCTTAGTGCTCTCCACAACTCCCTGACAAGAGGTTGTGCACAGATGGGAGCTCAGCTCTTCTCCCAGGTAACAAGCAATAGGACAAGAGGAAATGGCCTCAATTTGACCCAGGAAAGGTTTAGATTGGATATTAGGAAAATTTCTTTCATAAAAAGGTTTGTCCAGCCCTGGCACAGGCTGCCCAGGGCAGTGGTGGAATCACCATCGCTGCAGGGATTTAAAAGAGGAGTAGAAGTGGCACCTGGGGACACGGTGGCCTTGGCAGTGCTGTGTTAACTGTGGGACTCGATGGTCTGAAGGGTCTTTTCCAACCTAAGCGATTTTATGATCACATAGTTAAAAGCACTTGGTTATCAACTGCTAACAAGTGAGTTGAAGGCCTGGGGAGCACCGACTCTCCCAGGATTGAGGTGGGTGTTGCTAATTAAGTCCAGAAGCACAGCCTGGATGTGCAAAGTGGCTTGCACAGAGGAAGTGTCTTTCACACCTAGTCACTGTGCATTATAAATCTGTTCCAACAAAATTATCCCTTAATCATTCGTTTTGTTAAACGGGATTTCACATTAGTCGTCCCCAAAATAGAAGTCATGAATGGTCTTTATCCACTTAATGACGGTGGTAATCACTTTATTCCAATGGGTACAGTCTGTAACCCACATACACGGTTTGTAGCACTGAAAGGATCCTTCTCACAGTTCCAACTTTCAGTGTTGGTTTAATGAGCTCCAGAAAAAGCAAATCACTTTTTAGAAAGACTGTGCTGTTTTAAGCACCTTTGCTTTTCTTATTGTTTATGGCAGGTCTCTACAGGTTTAAAATTAAAATCTGTTGCATAAACACACTTGTCATTCTTGATACCTGCTGTTGGTTTATTGTGAAGTAAAGTATTGCAAAGATGCTCTTCAGTGGTCCCAAACTGTGACACAAAAGAGCAGACAGACCTCAGAAGAAGGCTGAGCTCCCCTTTGTGTTCCTCTGCCATCAGTAGTAAATCAAATACATTCTGAACGGTTTTTATTTGGTTGTGACACAGCATTTGGATCCATTTTAGGGCAGGTTTTCTATTTTGTTCACAAGACTATTGGTCTTTCAAGGGGTATAGAAGCATACACAGATTAACGACATGGAATTTGCAAGGAGCTGTAACCGAGGAGGGGGAAATGGGTCACGTTTTTAGGCTTACTAACATTAAAGGTGCCCCTTTAAGGAGTTAGTGCTAATGAGCCAGCAAATTATTGCAATGGAGTCAAAACTAGCCTTCTGGTTCTGCAGATCCGGAGAACCAATCTGGAGGTGCCCAAGTGGAAAATGATGTGGTTTGTGGAGGTCAGTATCTCAGGTCAGTGTTTGTGAGGGCTGCCTGCAACTGCTGGGGCTGCCCACAAATACATCACCGCTGAAGCCACTCAGAGCAAGCGGCTGCGACCTTTGCAAAGATTACAGAGCAGCTGCAATTGCAAGGAAATAGGCTGGGAAATGGGCTGGGAACTGCAGTGAGGTTTATACAGGGCTCTATCAGAACCACAGGGGTCCTTCCAGCAAACATTACCCTGTCCAGGTTCAAGGTGGAGTGGACATCGTCCCCCCTGAAAGGCTGTTACCCCCACAGGCAACCCAGAAAATGCAGGGAGAGGGGAAAATGAGATGTCACATGAAGGGGCTTTTCCTCGATGAGCATCTCTAAGGGCAGAGCTGGGAACGAGCTTCCTGCCAGAATAAAGGCACTGGAGGCAGTGTTGCTTTGCAAGCTCCAGTCTGATTTGCTTCTCATTAGAGCACATACATCCCAGTGTTTTTACTCATTAGTGTTTTACATCCCTCAGAAAATCCATATTTTGTGCTAGCTGTCTCAGTGTTTAGTCTCTTACATTTTCCTGCCTGAGTTTTCTGCCTGTTCCCCGTCTTGTTAATTCCCTTCTCTATTTTCTCCTCTGCCCTGATTCATGAGGCACCTCTGAATCCAGCAAAGCCTGCCAGGAGAGAGGCTGGTAGAAGCCCTTAACAGCAAGGCAAGTCTATGAATGGCTCAGAGTCACAGAATCAAATGGTGCTTTAGGTTGGATGGGGTTTTTAAAGGTCACCGAGTCCATCCCCGTGCCATGGGCAGGGACACCTTCCATCAGACCAGGTTGCGCCAACCCCTGTCCAACCTGTCTTTGAACACTTCCAGGGATGGAGCAGCCCCAACTTCTCTGGACAACCTGTGCCAGTGTCTCACCACCCTCATTGTAAAATCTTCTTCCTAATATCTAAGAGATAGAGGGAGGAAACGACTTATTTCATCTCAGTTGCAGGATTGTGTCTGCACATTGAGACCTTTTGCATCGGGCACAAGGACAGGAGCTCCCAGATCCACCTCGAGCTCCCCAAAATGTACTTCAGAGGTATCTTGGAAAAAGAGAAGCAAAGAGAAGCTCCTCCTTCCCAAGTTCAGGAGTCCACTGAACATTTGCATCATTTCTTATAACAAGGGGGGGTGAAGGAGTTAAAATGGAAACTGAGATACAATTAATTAGCTGTTAACTGAAATGAAGGACCTTCTGCTTCCAATATCCAAGCCAGTTTAATTATAGGTGTCTGGAGCTGGGGAGCCTGAGTGTTCACAGGTGAGGTAGGTGGTAATAGGCAGTTCGTCTCCCCCATCATAATCCTGCCTCCAACCTCTCACCGTACCTATTTCTGATATGTGCAATAAGCATGAAGAAGGGCTTTGGATTACAAAGAGAGACCTCCCCCTCACCTTGTAATTACCAAATTAACACATTCTAATGGGTGAAGTACTCCAGCAGCAGACTATGATTAATGCACAAGTCCAATTAGCCGCAGATTCTTTCCCTCTAATTTTAGCCCACTTAAATAGCATGAGACAATCTGTAATGTCTCTGGGGTGAACCTCCCCTCTACACAAGCTCCCTCCTCTGCCATTTAATGAAATCTCTGGTGCTTAGTGCGAGAGGCAGCTCAACTCTGCCACTCTGCTGGAAACCTTGTTCTGGCACGGCTGAGGCTGGGGCAGGGAGAGCTGTCTCCGTGAAAGACAAACAGAGCACCTCCCTTCAAAAGCATCAGCTGATGGCAGCTTAGCTGTTCTCACACCAGGTGAAGAGGCGGGGATGGCTCTTGAGAGACCACGTTTAAGCTCCCTAAGAGCACTGCTGATGTCCCCAAACCTTACATCCACCAGGAGCCTTGCTGGCAGCAACCTGAGTGTTTCTGAAAATGACTGCTCAGTCACAAGGGTTCCCAATCTGGCCTCTATCTAAACACAAGTCCATTACTCCAACAGCACCACACCTACTGTTAAAGCTCTCATTTCTTTAACAGAATACTTGGATCCTTTTCCCTTCCAAGAAAAGTAGGACAAATTCCTTAGAAATGTCCTTTGGTGAGCCTCATTTTCAGTGTAAGAGGGGTTTCCAGTTGGTGGTTTCACTGGTTTGATGGAGAAGGAGTGCAAGGACTGAGGAAGAGGAGAAGACACACCAACAAGAAGCCCAAAACACTGTGGGTGGCCTGACTCAGCCCAGGAAAGAAAAGGAAAAATGGTTCTTCGTGCCAAAGCTGGAGTAAAGTCAACCCAGTCCTGGATGACAGATCAACCTTTTAATAAGAGCCTTTGCCCAGGGGGGAAGAGTAAAGAAGGTAGGACTTCAGTGCACCCTCACATTTGGCATCCGAACACAGCCCTTTGAGGAGCAGCCCCAGGATCCTGAACAGAAGGCGGTGGAAGCTCCCAGAGTGGCTGCTTGGAGAGGATCCCATGTCTCCCCTGTCCAGTCAGGGAAGCACAAATGTCAACTGCTGCTAACAATGTGGCAACCTGCTCAAGGCACACTCATCAAGGGGAATGGCTCCACACTGACAGAGAGGAGGTTTAGATTGGATATTAGGAAGGAATTCGTCCCTGTGAGGAACAATTTGCTCAGAGAAGCTGTGGCTGCCCCATCCCTGGAGAGTTTAAGACCAGGCTGGACAGGGTTTGGAGCAACTTGGGACAGTGGAAGGTGTCCCTGCCCTTAGCAGAGGGTTGGAACAAGATGATCTTTAAGATCCCTTTCAACCAAAGCCATTCTAGGATTTGATGAACTGCTTGCTTCTCCCAAGCCATTACTTGACAAAACAGTTCTCCAATGACTGAGAGAGACCAGTACTTGTGTACAACAGCACAAACTTTCTGAGCTAATTGCAATATCTTCCCAGCTTCTCATATTCAAGGAACTTTGTTCTCCCAACACATATCCCTCTCCAGGATATGAATGGCAAAATGAACACCTTTCTGAGGGTAACAGCCATATGTACAGTCAGGCTGCACATCACTGGTGCTCCCTAGCTGGCTGGGATTTTTTTGCAAGATGTTCTCCAACAACAAAATTTGAGTGGAAAACATCTACAGAAAGTGCCCACCAAACCCTGTGGACACTCAGACATGTGCAGTGGCCCTGAACTGGAGGTTCCATAATGTTTGAAGATGGTTTGTGAACTTCACTTCCTCTGACAGGGACAGGAGGACAAGGTTTTGCAGAAGGAAAATGGAAGTGACACTTGACAAGGTCACCCAGCAAGTCTGTGTCAGAGAGAACTGCTCTTTCAATAGCACTGCTGATGTCCTCTCCATCCAGCTTAGGACAGACCATGAACAGACTCATCAGTGTCTCAACCTTTAAAATTGCATTAAAACATCACCTTGTATTTTTATTAGCAAAATCCACTAAAGCAGAAGTGGGTTCAGCTGAGCCACTCCCAGCACTGCCCTTTTAGCCATCCCTTGCTTTTTCTAAGATGTAAAGAAATCTAATGAAGCTTTCTAAGCAGATGATGTTGTGTACAAAATATTAATGCTGCTTATCCCTAAATTGATATTTCTTTGAAGACTTCTAATAAAGCCCAGTTCCTCCAGAGCCTTAACCATGACAAACGTCAATAAATGTTATGGGTCCCTGAGGCTGAATTTTAAAGGAGCATTAAAGATTAAAGAATGCACAGGTCAATTACTGAAACAAGCAAATGACTTTAGGAGTAATTACATATAATTTTGCCTTGTTTATTTTGCATTAGTTATAAGTGTCCATAATCCTGTGTGACCCCCCAGGGTCTCTTATGATTTGGGTTGAAAAATTCCTTCATCTCTCATTTGATTT
Source organism: Formicarius rufipectus (assembly GCA_013399695.1). Classification (NCBI taxonomy): domain Eukaryota; kingdom Metazoa; phylum Chordata; class Aves; order Passeriformes; family Formicariidae; genus Formicarius; species Formicarius rufipectus. The sequence goes on along the minus strand of VXAU01000928.1, from coordinate 255,745 downwards.
TAAGCGCAGTTGCTGGGCCCAAAAAGTGGCTTTAAAAATGATTTTCTGGTGCCATATGTATACATGTACACACACACACACACACATCCCCTCTGGTATCTCATCTATCCAGCACATGAGTTCCTGCCTGTCCCAAGCCCCCTGGAGCCACATCCCTGAGCCCCTACTGGCACAGCCCAGTTGGCTGCAGTAGGACTAACAGTTCTCCATTTCAATACCTGCACAAATGGCTAAAGCTGCTAAATGGCATTTTAAAATTGGTGTTATTCACCCATGAAGCACTGGTACCTCCATATAAAGTGAGTTGGTGACAGAAAGCTCAGATCCTGAGGTGCCCTCCCATCCCTGTGCATCTCAGCTCCTCCACCCCCTCCTGGCTCTGTGCACACACATCACACTGGGCTGTTTGAACATGAGCTGAACTTTTAACTCCCTGGAACCCTGTGTCTCTTGAGGAAAGCCTTCACCTGCCCATGCCAGGGGTTGTCTCCGTGAATGTTTGCCCAAGTACCAACCATTGGCCAACCCAAGGCTCAGCCAGGGACAGGATGGAAAGCACAAGGATGCTGGAAGGGGAAGGTGCTGTGGAAGGGGACCCAGCAGGACACAAGGAGTGCTTGCACAGGGCTTTCACCCACTTTTCATTTCTTCTGTATTCTTGAATGGCACTGGATTAGCAAAGTATTTACATAGCCCTTATGAAGTACATTTGATGTTCAGGGCAGAGTCAGCATCTCTCATGTGGCTGTTCTGCCTCTAATGTAATTTTATAGTGTGCCTGCTTATAACAAGGGTAATAAAATAAATTTGGGAGGGGGGTGGAGGTTGAGGGACACATTAGGGAGGAATGTGGACCTCTCTGCAGCCAGCAGAAGGAAGCTCGGTAATGGACATGTCCTAATCTCTCTGTGCCAGTTAATATACGCCCAGCCTTACACTGATGTTTTATTGCACTCCACACATTCAGCAGAAGCCCATTACTTTTAAGTGATTTTGATAAGCTGATTGATGCAGTCCCTGTTTTTCTCATATGTGTGTGTTTGTAAGAACCCGTCTGCCTGATGCCATGGGCTTCTATCTAATAAAGGACCTATAATGTACTTATTTTCCTCGACCATGACTTTCCTCCACTTTCCCCTGCAATTTACTACTTTAGAGAAATTTAATCTGCTGCTGAAATTCACTGTATTATTAATGGAGAGCCAGTGCACAGCCACACTGTAATTAAACTACGCACCAAGAAAAAAAAGACTCTCAACCCACCCAGCGCTTAAATAGCATTGAGGGTTTCACTGGAAGTATGTGGAGCCAAGAAACGTAAAGCCATGCAGCATAGGTTTCGTGGTTGTGGAGCTCTTTGCTGGTTTTTGCAGACCCAAGATGGCACGGAGATTCCCAACTTTCACAGCCTCCAGGGAATTAAATTAAACTCCTCATTGTAGGTGGCACAAAGGCAAATTCTGGGCTGAAAGAGGGACAGGCCTCAGCCCCTGGTTCGTAGTTTTGGAAAACGCTGCCCCAGGAGGCTGCAGAAGGGAAAAGGAATAATACAAATGAGCAAATTCACACTGCAGGAATTTACTGATGGCCCCGATGATCCTGATGCAACCCCTGCTGTAGGAATCTCTTAAGCTGCTGGCAGAGCAGACAAGACAGGGCAAGCACCTCCTGACACAGGGCTTGCACAGGTGGCGGCAGTGACCTCCAGAATCACTTTTCCAGGCTTGCCCCTCAACCCCAGGCCAGCAATGATACTCATTGCCTGTGTCCAGAGATGTTGAGGCTCAAGGGTTCAACTGATGTAAAAATGAGGCATAAAACACCCCTTTATCAGGCAGAGATAGACTGTCCCTTAGACTCCAGCCTAACCCAGGGAAGGACTTCACCTGTATCTCCTGCTTCTGTGCAGCACAGGCAAAACTGAGGCAGAGTGATGCCAAACTGCCTGAGAACTGTGAACCTGAGAGGGGCTCACCTAAGCTCGGTCAGATCTCAGCAAATTAAAGAGCAATAAACCCCTCAGAGCAGCTGATCCAGTGCCTGGGGGTGTCACACACAGAAACAGCTGATGTGTGTGACAGCAGGAGCAGAGGGCCAGGTCATGGATCACAGCCACGGGCAGCAGGAGAGGGCTCACTTTTGATCTTGACACATTAGTTGCTGCTGGGATGAAAAAGGCAGGATATAACTTATTTTCATTGGGACTGATGGGACTCAGAAGCCCCAGAAGATCACCAGGCCACTATCTGAAGCTCTCTCACTTTAAAGCAGTCAGAGAAAACAAGGCTGGACCAATTTTTAAATTTTTTTTTTTGGAGTGTCTCTTTTCATTTGTCAAACCTCCATAGCAGGATTAAGCTATAAAGAGAATACTTGGCAGCAGAAATGCAGAGGCAAAAGAGGTAGGGACAGCATTTCTTGGGAAGAATGGGAACAGCGTGGAATGCAGAAGGAAAACAATACCATGTTATCTCTGCTCCTTTCACTGGAACTCTGCTGGTTTGTTCTCTTGACTGCACTCCCTCCTAACACACCTGTGAAAACACCAGCTGGGCAGCCAAGAGCACAGATTTGTAATGAATATGCTGGTGGGAAGGGCTGACCAGGAGCCAACAAAAGAAAGGAGAGAAAGAAGTGCTGGTAATTGCTTTTATGCAAGAGCTGACAAAAAAAAAATGCTGACAAAAAGTGCCAGTGTTGCAAACCTGCAAAACACTTGAAATTCCCAGGAAAAAAAGTACCTCTCCTGCCTCCTTTTATCCAACTTGCTAAGCAATTTACATGCAATGTAAATCAAAAGTTGGAAGGGTACAAATTTAGGGGTTTGAATAAAACTAAACTCATCAGCAAAAGTGCCACTGATGCACCACTTTTAGGGATATGTACATGTTCAGGAATACTCTTAAAAATAAGACACGAAGCTGAAGCACACTTGGCAAGGATAAAATCCCCATTGATTTCAGTTTTTCAGTGCTAGTACTTCCCTGTGAAGATTGCAAAATACATTCTATTTTAACTATAAAAAGCTGCAATTGCAAGTGGGTTCCTCAACAGAGCATAGGAGTTGCATTCCCAGCAGCAGGGTCACCCCTCCCTTGGCAAGGCTCAGGCTCTGCTGAATGAGGTGGACAGACAGGAGATTTTCAGAGACATTGGACACCGCAGTATTCTGACTTTTGTTGGGTTTTTTTAACTCTTAGTGGGTAGAGCAGAGACTTTACCCCCTTTCCAAATCTCCTGAAAGGTAGTTGAACCACTTTGCCCGAGCTAAGAGAAACCCACCCATCTGATAAAAGCTGAAGTAGAGCCTGCACAACTGCAGGGCAGGATTTTATACTCAAAACTGGGAACTGCTACACAACCTTCATTTTATCTTGTTCTTACCAGCTCTGCCCAGAAGACACTGCTGCATGCAGTGTGCACATACTAAGGACAAGATATTTTGCAGGTGTTTTTTGTTTTAGCAGAAGGCTCACCAATGTGATCTCCTTAAAAGCATGATACTCGACAGTGGCAGTGGGCACATGGAAAGGAGCAATACAAGAAATAACCCAAAAGCTGAACAAGTCTCTGCATCACTTCCAGAAGGATTTACAATTCCCTATCTGGAAGCAGGTGAAAGCTGAAAGAGCAAATACCTATATTAAAAAAAAAAAAAAAGAAAGAAAAGAAAAAATATAAAATCCTCATTTGTCTCCCCTAGGTTTGAAAAGAAAAGGAAATATGATGACTGAAAGCAGCCTCTTGACTTGCTAGTGCAGCTTCTTATTGGTATTTATTTGCCAGCCTCTAGTCCCTGTGTTTCCCTCACTCATTTGGGAAGGTTTTGTACAGTGTATTTGTGAAGGATGATTGACTACAGGGAGTCTTTGTTGTACTATCTGCTGTAATTATTTTAATTCAAACACATTCCCTTATAGGACTGACATCATAAACGCTGTTTTCTATAACAAATAGCTGTCAAGGCTGTCAAGCAGATCTGCTTACTGTTTTATATCATTACGATATTTAATTTCAACTCCGCGTTCTTTGTCAAATGTTCTCAAGATTTCCTTTCCCCGGCAGCAGATCAGACAGACGCCTTCGGTTTCCAACAGATCATTCCTTAGGCTGAGGTCACCAAGAGAGAAGGAATTTGCAGGAAGATGCTCTCCTCCCAGTGGGAACTCATGGCCAGTCTTAACTTTGCAGTGCTGTGTTTCTGTTCGTAGGGTGTTATTAACCACCAAGCTGGTTGGGTTTTATGACATGCTCAGACTCAAACCTTCTCAATAATAAGATCACAGAGAAGCCTTTCTATTATCAGGTTATAAACAGGACCAGGAACTGATAGAAACAGGTAGCACTTAATTTCCAGCGTCTTCTTGTATTTCTCATTGATCTGGCTTCCAACCTTCCTTATTAAATGAAAAGCTGTGGTTCAAAACTAAGCACTTCATAGTCCTCCAAAGAGAAAGACAGTGGCAAGGACCAACAGAGCCCAAAGGGTTTTGTTTAGAAAAAGGCAGGTTTCTGTGCCTGTTGCTCCCATCAGCTGCTCTGCCCTGACTCCCAAACTCGCCTGGACAGCATCTGTTCTGTTTGAGCCAGCTGTGAATGTGTTCCTGCCATCACAGCCTCAAACACCGTGTTTTTATCGTGGTTCATTGAAATGCAAATTATATTGTGAAGAACAAAGTGTGCACCAGCTCCATTTCAGGAGGTTGGGAACTGGGTGTCCTCTCCCACAGGTAGCCACGTCCTTTTCTTTGAAAGGAGAAGAACACCAAGTGTTTTACCCTGCCCATCCATGGGGCAGGGGGGACAGGAGACAGCAAATGGAAAGGCAAAGCAGGCAGATACACTAAGCCCATTTTCTGTGGGCTTGGCCTGTGACATCTGGAACAGGAGGTTGAATCTTGTGTGTTCTGCCAAGTTATTTTCATGGGCTTCTGACAAGAGGCTTCCTAAGACCAGCTTGGTGTTTCATTGCCCTTAACACGTGCTGGTCCTTACAGAGGGCATCACAAATGCCAATCCATTTGCTTCCAGTCTTTCAGGGCAAGAGGAGAATAAAGCAGCAGAGAGTTCCTGGGGTGCAGGAGCAACCCAGAGGGAAGGAAGACACCTATAGAGAGTGTGTTTCAGAAGGGGCTGAGAACAGCCCACTATGCCCACAGCAGGCTGCCCAGACACCTGGGAACTCAAGATTCTCCCAGCTGCTCTCAGCTCTGCATGTCCAGAGGGCTCCCAGTTGTCCAAGGCTGAAGCCATCTTATTGCTGATTATTCCTCCCACATGCAGTACAGTGCAATCTTAGTTCCAAGTTACTGGCAGAAATCAGAATTAATGAGAAGGGAGAGGCAAGCATGCCTTGACCACTCTTCCCATAGCAGAATAAGACTTGCCTACACAAACCCCAGTGCACACAGCCACGAACACAACCTGAACCCCCTGCTTGCTCTGAAGGGCTCAGCATCAGCACAGCAAACATGTCATTTGCTCAGCTGCTGAGACGTGGGGCTGCAGCCCTGCACACGCTCTGCTTTTTGGAGCTTATCATTTAATTAAAAATAACACCCAGGTTTGGGGGGCCAAGGCAATGATACACACCAAGCTGCTTCCACTCCTGCCTCTCTCCAGCCCTCCCTGCCTGCCCGTGTAGGTGTATAACACTGTAACCTTGCTTTCCGACACACAAGTGCTATAAACCATCAATAAATTTTACTGACTTTCCTGTGACCTTCATGAGGCCTGGACGAGTCACATCTCACACCCGAGACGGGGCTGTAAATATTTTATCTGTGCAGTAAACACAGCACCGACAGCAGCAACTCACTCACGTCCCGGGCACTGCTCTGTGAGCGATCCCGCTGTGCCGGGATGGAGATTTATCTGCTGCTTCAGGAAGAACCTGGGCACAAAGGCAGGGCAGCTCACACAGAGCTGATTCCCTGCAGTTTCATGTCACCAGCAGCGGCTGCTGCCTCATTACAGAGCAGCTCCCTGAGAAAGGCAGGGAACGGGAGCCAGGCTGGCAGGAAGGCAGGAGTGCTAACTCCTCCTTCAGCGAGGCCCTGAGCCAGCAAACCCCTAAAACTTGTCGAAGTTTGACAACATGAGATGTTCTCTGGCTGCTACAGGGTTTATGGCACCTGGGGTTTGCTCTTTTGCAGACTCCGGGGTTAAGGTTTGGGGGAAAGGTTCCAAAATGGTCATGAACTCATGTTTCTCCCAGCCATGTAGATCTCTTACAAGCTCAAGAGGATTCACACAACCAGATTTCTCACTGTTGCAGGTAAGCATAAGCTGACCCTTTACCAACAGGAAAATGAGCTGTCCTCACCCTGCTTTGGGCTGTAACTGCCTCCTGGATGGGCAATACCTGCAGCCTACACTGCTGCCATCCTTCTCTCAGGTCTGCTGCTCTCAGACTCGTACTGGTGTGGGTCACAGCCACCACCTCAGCACTGTGTCCCCCCAGAAACTGTGCCTGGGCTCTGGGATGTTGTTTGATGTGGAACCCCAGTGCCTGCAACAGAAAAATAGGGTGCTGTGGTCCCAGTGTGCTCTGAACTCTCGTGCCTGCCCTCCAAGAGAAAGTGGCCAAGTTCTATTTAGCCCTGAGGATCTCAGCAGCTGGAGCCACCAAACTGCAGTGAATAGCCATTCCTGAGAAACCATCTTGTCTTACCAGGGATTTTCATTAAGGAAACAAAACCCCTCCCTTCTGCTAAGCCCAAAGGCTGTGGAAGGTGAGGAAGAGGAGGACAGTGACCCTGTTACCAACCACCTCCCCTGCATGGGTGAGGAGCAGCTCACACAGGACCCAACCCAGCTTCTTGCACCCTGCTCAGGGTTTAAATTTGTCCCACGAAATAATCTGCTCTGTCCAATTTAAATACTCTGTGCACCCAAGGACACACTCCTTTAAGGCATTACTGCTCCTCTGGACTCCCAAAGGGTAATTCAGCACCACGGTGCCCAGACCACAGGGTTACCCCTCAAAAAGCCCAAAGCTCCTCGAGATTGTCCTTTTTCCTCATGCCCATGTGCCCTTGGAGCCCGTGCCACACACAGCCACGCACCCGCACACCTCCCACCCTCCCATCAACCTGGACACACTGCTGTTCTCTAATATTTCTTTAGGCAAACCCATGGCTCTGAGACAATCCCCAAGGATCTGAGCCTTTGTTTTGCAGCACAGGCTGCCAGGAGAGATGCACGTGCAATGCCTGCTGCTGTCACCGAGCCCAGGACAGGCAAACCTCGGAGGCTTCCACTGGCAGCCTCCACCACTCCTGCTGCTGGCAAGGGATGGCACGACTGGGAAACCTGCCTGAGGGATAGAAGGCTAAGAGGGCCACTGGTTCTTGTCTCTCCTATCTGTCCTCAGATATCCTTCCTGATCCTGCTGGCTGCATCTGGCCCTAAATGTTCAGTTTTCTCCCCAGGTGAAACAGCCCAGCTTGCCCTGGCATGGCCTGCTGCTTTGGATCATCCTCGTGTCTTTCCTGTGGAAAGGAGGAAACAGAGCCCCTCCTGCTATGCAGAAGCTCACTGCGGCTCCTCCAGTAGCTTCAGAAGACAGGGATAGCCCAGACTGTCCTGTTTGGGGTCCTTTGCCCACGCAGAGATCCCTGTGAACACCCACACAAAGGCTCGGTGCTCTCACAAGGCTGCTGAGTTTGCAGAGGGTGAGCTCGTGAGAGTAAAGGGTTAGTTTTGTCAGGCAAAGGCTCCCAAGCACCACCACCCCCCTCCCGATTTATTTCTGCAATTGTAATTAAGGCCCTGACAAAGTGGTTTAGCTGCCTGAGTCTTTTGTTCAATTTATTGATTAGCTATTTCTCAGAAGTTCATTACCATCCAGAGGCTGGGAATTGGGAATTGGGTCTATGTGGTTTTTCAAGGCTTCATCTCTGCTTCAGATGATTAAATGCAGCCACAACACATCCATCCTGCATTGAACAGCTCTGCCCAAGGTCAAACATTCATGCAAAACAGGAGTGCATATCTGCATGTCTAAATATCATCTGCATGAATTTCCAAGAGGATGTTTTTAAAGCTTTCCCAGTGAGTTGGGAAAAAAAGAGAAGTATTTATGGACGTAAGGCAGGTCTTCTCATAATGCTCTTAATACAATATCCTTTAATTATAAACTAATACATTAAAAAAATATCTCAAGATCCACTCCCCCGAGGTAGGAATGGGGGAGGTGGGAAATTGCTATTGGCACAAATTGGCAGCCCCTGCTCAGGAGCAGAGGGCTGAACGACAGGGTGGACAATTCTGCAAGACAGAAACACAGAGGAAATATTGGATCCCACCATCCATCTTACACTGGGGGAAACAAAGGACTCAGGCACACAATGCTGTCCACCGGCAATCTTCATTAAGTTCACTATTTATCACAAGCACAACACACTGCACCCCCCCAACCTGCTGTCTTTCCTTGAAAGGTTTTCTAGGCAAATGAGATGCAGCAGGTTTCATCCAGATTTCCATAGAGCATTTGTCATTAGCTAAGCTTAAGAAGACAGGATTTAGTAGAATCTGTGACATGGGTATAAGTCTCAACAGAAACTGAAGGGCACGGCACTAAAAGGAAGGAAATTATTGATGGAGATAGCAAGTAACTCTTCTTATTCAGTATTTTTTGGGGTATTGACCATGCATTAAGAAAAATAAACACATATCAAGGAAAGGTGTAGAGGGGCACCAGGACAGGTTCCAGCAGGGAGGTGGGAGCAGCACTGGTCAATCAAGAAGAGCTCAGGACTGGGGACAGAGCTGGGAAAGTGCCCAGCAGTGTGCCCAGGTGGCCAAGATAGCCGATGGCATCTCCTTTTGTAGCAGCAATCACGTGGCCAGCAGGACCAGGGTGGTGACTGTCCCCCTGTACTGGCCACTGCTGAGGTCACACCTCAAATCCTGTGTTTAGTTTTGGGCCCCTCATGACAAGAAAGTTATTGAGATGCTGGACTGCATCCAGAGAAGGGTAACAGAGCTGGGGAAGGAGCTGGAGCACAAGTCTCAGGACTGTGCTACCCTTTCCTGAGCTTCGTATCTCCAGAGGACACCATCTCCCTTCTCCTCCTTGCACTTCTTCTTCCGTCTCCCAGGCTCAAGACCAGACACAGAGAGGATGCACTGGAGGAGGAAACAAGAATTTCTAACTGGGAATTTCACCACTTGGAAGACCAATATGATGCCAGAACTCATCACATAGCTTTTCCAGTAGAGAAAGGCACCTCTGGCAACTCTCATCACTTCTGTGCAAGAAGATCACATCAACCTTCAAGGAGAAGAGGCACAGGCTACAAAGGAGCCTGGGGGGAGCAGAAGGTCCATCCTACAAGGGAGATTAAACCAGCTTAAAGTGATGCAGCCATTGATGCAGCCATGGCTGAGGATAGAAGAAACTGCTAATAAAAGTGTTGAAGGTGTAAACCTCTGGGTGAGGAAGTTATTCAAGCCAAGGTACAAAGCTGCAGCCATTAGATGGACATGGAGATAGGTATAGCTCCAGTGCAGAAGGGACCTGAAATAATTACACAGCTGGACCCTACACAGCTCTCCTGTACAGTGACAGGAGAGCCCAGCAGCCTCTGCCATTTGGAAATATTAACAACAATTTTTTCTGAAGTACTGAAAAGTTTGAGTGTGGCACAGATCTGGGACAAAGTTTTAAACTATATTGGGCCTGCAGCACCATCCACCTCTTCAACACCTGACACAGCTCCTTTTCCTTCATATTAATAAGGTTCCTGCTTTGGTGTTCCCTTCATATCTGCTCTGCCTTTCACAGACCAGCTCTGCGACGTGGTGAGAGGCACAGAAAGGAAACAATCCCACTGTAAAAAAAATAGCCAACTTTATTCATTCACTTTTACTAAGAGAGAAGGAGAAATAGTAAAACCCTTAAAAAAGTTGTGGGTGTTGCCAGAGAAACCACTGCTCATCTCAGCACACACTTCTTTGACACCACGCTCTCCCTTTTTCAAGCCTGTCCCAGTGCAAGAAGCTTTTAAAAAAAATAAATCCTTTTCATCTCAAGGACAGGAGATGAGTAGTCTACTCAGTTTCTTTTTTTAAAAAAACGATGCATTGTTTTCCTCTCTGACAACTGAATTTCTCCAAAATAAATAGCATTTATATTCAGACAAGACTGTTTCCTGCTCCCTTTTTGAGTCAGCACCTGTGTGTGCAGCACCGCGGTTATTTCCGCAGTGACACCCTTGGCACTGCAGTTGCTCCGTGTTGGGTCCCAGCTGGAGCTCCAGGAAACTAAGCTGGCTTTTACGCAGGGAAAAGGTGCTGCTTATTGGGAATGAGTAAGGAGAAAACAGGGAGGGGATGCTTTTCTCCCTCTACCTCCTACATCCTCCCTTCTGAAGATTTTTGTCTTCAATTTTCTCCCCTTGCCTTGGGGTCCCTTTCAAGGGATGTAATTGATATAGTCACTGGAAATAATGAAATTTATAGCCCAGGCTCAACACTATAAATTTAGCTATTACGTTCCTGATGGGAAAATGAAGAACAAAATGAATTGAGACGGAATATTTGTCTTAATAATTGTCTCTTTTCTGTGCTGCATGTGTTTAATGTGTCTGTGTGTATATATGTGTGAATATATATATATATACACTTACATGGAACTATATTCAGCAAAGGCGTTTTTTGTTTGGTTTTTGTTGTGGGGTTTTTTTTGTTTGTTTGTTTGTTTTCCCTCTCTCCTTTTTCAGTGACCACATCAGCACATACCCATGGCCAGGCAAGCACATTAAGAAGCCATCTGTGACAGAGCAACAAGGTGAATTTCCCAAACTGGAGCTGTTTGATGGGAGAAGAGCCGAACTTTGCATAATCCAGACACGGTAACAACCAATTGCTCCACGGTGCAAAAAGTACACGGCTCCTTCTTGGGGCTTTTGGCAGATTTATTTCATTTTCAGCCAGCAGAGTCAGAGCTGAGCCAGCACTTCTCTGCTCAAAGCCATAGCCCTGAGGCTCTGATAAGGTTTCTCAGAGAAATCTTCCCTCCACTCCTTCCTTCCCATCCCTGCTCTGACTTGGGCTGTTTTGGGTTGGGGTTGCCCAACATCACCTCCATCCTGCTGGAAAGGCACCACCAAAGAAAAAAAGTTCATGTCCAGGCCGTGATCATTTGTCATTTAGATAGAGTCTATGATATGAACCATGGCAAACACTGTAATGACTAATTTCAAACATTTATTACAACAGTTGAGAGACTTGAAAGCTCTCCCTGCTCTTGATTTTAATAAATGCAGTCTTGAAGCAGCCGCTTATCAAAGTGACACAAATTGTGTGGTAAATAGATTATGGCACAGCTGAAATAGTGGAAAATGAGATCAGAAATGCTACTATCTCCCATTTAAGGCTTTGTAAGATGCTCCGATCAAGAGGATTCCAGAGAAGTGGCACGGGCAGGGCTGGTGGGAGTGGGGAGGAGCCAAAATGCCAGGGGATCAGTGCAGCTGCTTATCACCCCCCCATTTGCATATGTACAATTTCTTGCACATTAACAAGTTTGTACACCAAAGGGCTGGGGAAGAGATACCAACAGTCCTTGAAGTCAGCATTTTAGTGCCAAGCCGAGATATAAGAGTGGCTTCATCTGGAAAGGAGTTATCATGCCAGCAGCAAGACTTCCTCATGCTGTTCCCTGCTCCTCAATCCCATTGTCTGCACGGAATAAACACAACTCACTGCACTACTGAAAAGGGAACTGTCTGAACTTCTTGTCAGATTGCATATAGATTTCTATACCCAGACAAACTGAAAGCTGAATTATTATTTGTTTTCATAAAGTCCTAAAAAATTGAGGCAAGAGCTTCATTTTTTGGAATATGCTTTGACCAAGGAAACTGATAAAAGTCTGGAAAACAGTTTTGTTTTTAAAAAGCATTTCCTAAGGGCACAGAGAAGGGAAGTGTAACTAGCCACATTTTTCAGCCAGCCACACAGGGACTTTGTAGGCCAGCTGGTAAAGGGACATAAACACAACAGACAGGAAAATTACCTCAGAAATGTAAGAACTTTCTCACCAAAATGGGATTCATTTATAGAATCAGCTGCTGCCAACTGGTTTTAAGGTAGAGAATGGGGGCAAGGGGGTATGAAGCATTAGGTGTCTGGTATGATGGGATTTCTGATTCAGTAGCAAACACCATGGGTCAGATAATTTTTATATTTATAGCTCTCTTCTACTGAAGCCACCAGGCCAAATTGCATGGGAAGGAAACACACCCAGCTTCAGTGAAATAGGAATTTGGGGGGATCAGCTCAGCTTAAGACAAATTATCCTCACAGTTATCCTCAAGGTCACCCACAACAGCACAGACACTCATGGGGCAGGATATTCATCCCAACCCAAAGCTCCTTTAAGATAAATTTTGAAGATCCCTCTGGTCACTGGGTGTTGAACTGGGAGTAGAACTGAATGTAGAGACACCACTGGCCGAGCAGGTACCTGGGCTCCAAATTCAGGTATTTAACTTGGAAGTTTTAAATTTGATACCCACACACTCACTGTGCTAATTTTGGAGGACCTTTGACTAAATCCCGTGGGCAATGTTTCTTTGCCTCTCTAGAGCTTTCCTTTGAAAAGATGCTGCCTAAGAATAAGGCTGCGAGTTTTGAATATGCAAAGCAGGAATATTCCCTATCAGATATTCTTTTGCTTTATTCATATGATTGAAACTCTTGCTATGGTTCTTGCAAATCCAAAGAAATGTGTTTACAGTCTCATCAACTGAAAAGAATTGGATTCCCACGTTGCGGTTCAGGGGATTTTCGGGGGTTTCTTTCAAACACAGCGTCTCTGAAGGCAGTGACTTTAAGAAGTGTCTGTATTGCAGTTTCTTATTAGAATACACAATTAAAACCAGAAAAGCAAGAAAATACACGTTTTCTGTCTCCCTTCAGGAAGAACTCCAGAAATTGGTACAGGGGGGGAAAAGATTCATCCTAACCACCCTAAGTTGTCTCCTGTATTTCTTTTGCTTGAAGCTCAGTTACTTTCATCCTTAGCCTTGAAAACTGCCTCTGGTTATGCACACCAAGGTATAGGAGATGCTGTCAGAGGAGAAGGGAGCTCTGCAGCATCACCACTGCACCTTCACTGCAGCTGCAATCATTGCTCATACCAAGAGTGAAGTTGAAAGGGGAGAGGACCAACCTCTTGCTCTCCAGACCCCATAGACCAATGTTTCAAACATGTCTCTGTGGAATAGTTAATACCCAAAGCAGCTTCCTGGAGCACACAGACCCCTCATCCAGAGCATTTCCCCTCTGCTGCAGCACCGGCACAAGCAGGAGTCACACTGGAGACTTGGCTGGTCTGGGGCACAAGCCATCAGCTTTCCCCAGAACTGGGAGAAGTTGTCTGACAGAATTAGAGGCAGCTGGTGGCACCCAGCGTGGCTGAGGTACATGTGGCACAGCACGGGGCAGCTGAGCCCAGTTAACACATTCCACCTTCTGGCAGTGCCTTCCCTTCTCCAGTGACTGAGCAAAGGAGCTCTGGACTCACTGCACTGAAGATTTGGCAGAAGGACCCAGCACTGTGAAGCTGGATGTGCACTAGTGATCACAAACACCTCACCTACATGAGACATGGCTTGGCCCAGAACAAACTCATTTTTCCTCTATGCATGATTCCTTTGGCCAACAAACCTATTTGTTCCATTCCTAATCAATGTCCCCAAGCGAGAAAACACAAATTCAGTGAGGATGGCTTGGAAAAATACAAACCAGAGAAACAAACAGAGACGAAGTTGGCACTATAAATATCCTACAAGGATGCTGAGTTCTGTTTCCAATTGCTCTCAGTACAGCACTGGGGACTCTTGTTCTCCCCAGCCAGGATGTTTCAACCCTGACATCCATGCATTGGGTCCCATGGCCTTATGTAAAACTTTCATGCTCAGTCAAGGAGCTGAGGGCCCCCAGTAGCAACATCCCCCTGAACACCATGACTTTGGCAGCTTTCCTTTGTTTCTGCTTTAGACAGATCCAGGATTTTTTTTTGTGACAGAAACCCACAGCTGCTGTGTGACAGAGGAGCTGCTCTCAGGCAAGTGTAACAGCCCAAAACATGGTTTCAGTGCCTTTCATCTATAAAGCTCAAGCTGCCTTTAGGTGGCAGGTAACTGTCACCCCTTCAAAGCAGGGGACCACAGCAGGCAGAGGTGTTTGTATCAGGAAGGGCAGAACTGGAGCTCAGGTTTCCCAGCTCTCTGTGCAACCACCTCCCGTTCAGTTTTCATTTTCTCTCTTCTCAAATCATAAACAGAAGGAGCTGGGTTTTTTGACAGGTGTTTCAAGCTCTTGCTGGGTTCATTTTTTTCCATTTAAGGAGTCATTTGCAACAATTCACCCAGTCTAATTCAAAGGAGTGAGTCTGTGACCCACTACCCACTGCCTCTGTGCTGCTGGGGTGCCCCAGCCCAACACTGCCCATGACAGGGTGGGCTTCTGAGCACAGGCAGCGACCCTGGCAGAAGAAAAGATGCTGGGACAAGGAGAGAGATGCTCACACTGAGATGTAGCCATGGCAACATGCTTTTGCAGAGCAGGAGGCATATCTGCCAAGGCTCAGAGATTTGCCATTTGATCGCATGGATTTCCATGCTCTGGATGCGATCACATCACACAAAATCCAGGTCAGGCTTGATGCCTTGAATAATTCTTTACCCTCAGGGGCACAGAACTGATGTAGGAAGCTGTGTCTCATGGAGGATATGGTAGGATTAAATAGATTATCTTTTTGGCCAAAAATAAAGGTGAGCTGTTCAAGAGAAGAGACACCCAGTTCTGCTTTTATTGCCCAGGAGGCAGTGGGGAAGCAGCAGAACCTCTGAGCTGTGTGTGGAAATCTGCGTTTCCTGGGGAGGAGATAAAGCAAAAGTCTCTAGAACCAGGGTAGAATCCTTCCTGCTAAAAATCCCAGCCCCTCCTCCACTTCACCTCGTCACTGTTCTCTGAAGATAGGAGCAACCACACTTCCAAACCACAGCAATTTCAGCAGTTTCCAGCTTTTTGCCCAGGGTTCTCATCTGGGCTGGGCAGGCATTTGTCAAACCACGGGGTCAGACCTTCCCCTGGCCCCCAGCAAGCAGGAGCAGCAGTGGGTGTGACAGGTACAACAGCCCAGTGCCCACCCAGCAGCAATCCTCCTGCTTTGGGGGGCCAGCATCCTCCCCCTGCACCCCTCCACGAGCACACGGACCAGCAAAAGAGCAGAGCCACGATGTGCCAGAGGAACCTGCAGCAGCACATGGTGGGCTGGCAGGGAGAGCACGAAGCCCTAAGGGGCAAAGGCAAGGAGAAAGAGAGAGAAGCCACAAACCCTTCAGGGCTTAAGGAGATTGGTGGCAAAGCCTGGGATAAAAATATTTTCCCTCAGGTTCTGCCACTGAACCAGACCTGCAGAATGGCAAAGGCTGTATTTGCTCTGATATGTGCCTGTGCAAATCATGAAAGCCAGGTCTGAAGCCCAGAAGGAACAGGCAGCTTGAGAGCAAACAGCACTGAGCAAGTTAAGGATGTGTGAAGCCTTTTGATCTGATCAAGTCTGCAAGGAGTGCTGGGAACTGCACACACCTCTCTGGGTCGGTGGGGAGGGAAGGTGGAAAAGGAAGAGCCAGAGTTCCACATCACATTGCTTAAGCTCCTTCATTTTGTTGCAGTCTCCATCATCTGAGCCCAGGACAGGACAGGCAGAGCAGAAGCTACGACCCCATGGAGCAGCTTTACCCTGACTGTGACCTTGTGTACACTCAGCTCTCCATAGTGGGGAGGGAGTGTCTAGAGATACGTCAGACTTTGGGAGAAATAGGAGTCTCATCCGAGTCAGTACTCATCTGTGTTTGAAGGAGATTTAAAAAAAAAAAAAAATCCAACCAAAAAAACCAAACCAACAAAAAGCCCAACAAAAAAACCCAAACAAACAAAACCGACAACAACAAAAAAAAACAACCACAAAAAAACAACCCACCTATACACCACCAAAGGCTTTTTTCCACATTTGGAAGGTGTTTTTCTCCCTTTTATATTCGCAAACCTGAAAACCCTAGAAATCAAGGTGTTCTTCACCTGGCATCTCTGAAAGAGTGTTGCCTTCCCTCAATAGCTCCAGGGCTTTAACCTCTTGAAAACAACAGGTCCTGAGACCTTGAAAAGTCAGCAAGGCAGAGCTCGTCCATCATTAGTGCAGGAACAGGGAGGGGGGAGGGTTTATCCCAGTGATGGGAGTCTTTCAGAGAAGTTTAATTCACAAACTTGTCAGGTCCTTTCTGCCTTGCCCTCCCCACTCCCAGCTCTCTCTGAACCAGCCTTCCTGTCCCTTGCTTTTCACCTCTGCAGGTTTGAGCATGAGATAAACATGCCCTAATTATTTTCCTCCTGCACAGCTGAGCCCTGCAGCCCTTCATTTCCTTACCTGAATGCTCTCGCTTCCAGCGGGTTATATACGACAAAGCCTCGCCAGCATATTTGTTGTGCAGCAGAACTCGGGTGTCACCCAAGCAACTCAAAACCCTCTTTTCCTCAGCGTGGGCTAATAAGGGACATGAATTACTCACACTTCTTACAGTCTGGGGGCCAAAAGACTAAGGGAGAAATGAAATAAGGCCACAGATCCTCTTGCCTTCAGACAAAAGGCACGGATGCCTCCGTGGTTGATAGGGAGTAAAAATTGCCTTCAGTTTTGTGCTTAGTTTTGCAGAGGGACATGAAGAGCTTGGTGACATTGCCTTAATAGAAGCATAATATCCTCCATCTCAGCAGGCACCTTGTTGGCAGCTTCTGCAGAGGGCAGGGAGCAGTAGGAGCAGCCACTGCACCACCTGTTCTGTGGGGTGACCCTGGCAGAGGCTGCTCCTGCTCTGAGTGCAGGCAAATCAACACAGGGCTGGGCAGTGCAAGGGAAGATGGTGCTTTTGCTGCATCCACTGCACCATTCATTCCCAGCACACTTTTACAAGTGATGAGAACCCAAAGACTCCCATCACAACTGCTGCCTCACCAGCACAGACCCCCAGCACAAGCTCCCCACACACACACAACCCCTGCTTTCACCTACAAGCACCAAGTGTGGGGTACAGCTAGGAAGGCCAGAAGACATGCAAACCTTGCTTTATGCAAGTCAAGTATAATTGCAAAAACCATCACCAAAACATCCACTTGAATACAGGTCTTGGAAATGCTTCTATGTCATAAAATCAGAGAACAGTTTGGGTGGGAAGGGACCTTAAAAGTCATTCCTTCCCACCCCCTGCCATGGGCAGGGGCAACTTCCACTAGACCAGGTTGCTCCAAGACCTGTCCAACCTGGCCCTGAACAATTCCAGAAATGAGGCAGCCACAACTTCTGTGAGCAACTTGTCTCAACATCAGGTAAAAATCACAGACAGACGGGACACACTGGTTGCAAAATAACCCTCTTTCAAATTTTCCTGACCCTCAGGAACCCTCAATGGGAGGTAGCTGCCTTGCCTTTTTATACCAGGCAAGACCATGGATGGCTCTCACAGTGATTCCTCAAGTCCTACCTTTCCTTGCAGGGTATTGTTTTAAGGTGACCTCTACATGAGGTCAAGAAAAAAACCTCTAAAAGCGCGGAGGCTGCAGAACTCCTGCATTAATGTTACCAGTAATGGGGACATCACATCAGGCATGTTACCGACAGATAAAATCTGTGACACAGACCAAGTGACAGATGTCATCACAATTTCTGGCCATTGGGCAGTTCAGCCATGGCCCCTGCTCTGGGACCATGTCAGTAGAGAGCTGTGCTGGCAGGATGGCTGTGGGACCATGAAGTCCCCCCTGTGGGGGGCAGCTGCTCAGCACTGGCTGTGAGAGTTCATTGTCAGCTGGCCCCACAGCCCAGCCTGACATTTATCTGCTCCCCATCCTGCAGCACAGCAGTGTGGAAACCTGTCATCCCCAATTCTGCTTCCAGAGCTCCCTTTCCATGGCCTGTTCTTCCCAATTCCGTGTGGACTTTGCAGTGTGGCTTGTAAGATCAAAAAGGTTGGCTGGGCTTCACCCCAGCCCCCCTTCTCTGCTTTGAACTTCTAATTATTTTGCTAATTCTGAGCCTCGTGCTAAGATGCTCTGAGCACACCTAAAACCTTCCCCACAAAAAAATCAAGCTGCAAAACCTCTCCCAGGATCTAATCCCCAGTGAGAAATACTCTAACCTTTCCCAGGAACCAGGAGCAGAGCTTGTCTAGTCATTTGCAATTAAGCTCCTGAGCTAATGAAGCTGCTTTAAAAGAAAATCACCAACAAAAAAAAAAAAAAAAAAAAAAAAAAAAAAAAAAAACACAAAAAAAAAAAAAAAAAAAAAAGAAAGAAAGAAAAAAAACCCTCAACAACCTCAGGTCAGTCTAATTAAGAAATGTTGTACCTTGCAGTCCCAGTGTATCTTGTGGCAAACAGCTGTGCATGCTTTCAGCTTTGACAGCAGAAAAGGTGTGATTATTTATTTATTATGTGGATGGGGAGAAGCTTCAGGAGGATGAGACTGTGCTGGGAGGGAGCTGAAGTACAGAGAAAAGAAATGACATTCAGCTGGAACCTGTAATTATAAGAGGGGATGTTGACCATAGAAAAATGCAATTGTGTAATGAATACTTATGCATTAGCTTTTCTTTGAGATTAAAAGTACACAATCGAATCAAGGCCAAAGTGGAGCTTGCCCTCAAGGAAAAACACTTTGGAAGACAAATGTAATTATGCCACTGTCATTTACAGTGGTACAGAAGGTGGCCGAGGAAACTTCATGTAAAAGAAAAAAAAAGAAGTCTTAGAGGAAAAAAAAAAAAAAGAAAACCTCTTTGGAAATAATTTTGCTCCTGATTGAGTCTCTCAGTTCCCTCAACAAGGGAATGAATCTTTCCTTCTATCTTAAGAAATGTCACACAGGATGTCACCAGCCAACATCTGCTCCCAATGTGCATTACTGATCTTAGACCTGCAAACAACCATCTTTCCTCTGCTTTTCTTTTGATGGAGTAACATTTGCACAGTAAGAACTAGATCTGATCTACAAGGGCAAAACTTTAATTAAGTGCCTCGCCAGAAAAAAACCAAATGTTAATTTAGGAACTGGTCCAACACACTACTATTTCCTTACATTCTCCTATCCCTCTGCCTGTCTCTCTGCATTGTGTTAGCCCGCAGTCCTTCAGGACTCTGCACTGTATGACAGGATCCCAAAATTCCCAAGCATGCATCAAGCCACTGGTATGTGACACTGGTGCCTGAAACACTGATTGCCTGAAACACTGATTGCCTGAACTTGGTTGCTCTCTACTCAACAAGAAGAAATGACAAGGTGTTAAGTAACAGAAGTTGTAGTTAAGTCTATCCTTCTTTTTTAGCCAATTAGATCATTTTTACTATCTGCAGAAGACACCAAGGTTAGAGGGTAGCTGCCAGCACTGCTCGGGCACAGCTCAGCTTGATCGGTTATTAAAATGCTGCTTGTTAGCTGGGGAGAAGAGACACATCCAAATGACCTCACGTTGCTGAGAAACCCACTGAATTATCTCCATGGCTGAATGGAGCATTTGCAGAGTTTCCCTTCCAAAAAATACCCAAAAAAACCCAAAAAACAAAACCAAAACAACCCACATGCCAAAGAAACCCCAAACCAAATCTGCCCAGCAAACCCCTCAGATCTTTTTGGGATTATATTACAGGTTATCCACAGCCACAGGAACGGAGGGGCACTGTTGTGTTCACAGCTACAGCTGTCCATGGGGAAACCCCACGTCCTCAGCCCCAGGCTCAGGCTGCAGAGAGGCCACAGCTGCCTGGCTGGGCAAGGGGCTTCACTGCAGCACATGCAGTGCCCAGCTGGAGTGACCCTCCCCTAAAGAGCCAGCACACCCAGCCCTGGGACTGCACTGCCATTGATGGAGACTCTGCACATCAGACCCGTGTCCTCCACTGACACACCATCAACCTGCCCTCCAGGAGGAGGGAAAAAGCCTCAGAACGCACTTGTGATAATCACAACCTTCATCTCGGAGCTATCCCACAGCCTGAGAGCTCAGCAAGACCCCTGAAGTTACCAATCAGTGAGGACTCGAGGGAGAGGACAAATTACAGGGGGAAGGCAGACTCCCCAAACCAACCCATGGAGAGGGAGGGGAAAAATAGAATTTAGACAGAAGAGATACAGCCAAGTGTGGGAAAAACGAGGGAAGAGAGGGGGAAATAAAAGATCTCAAGAGCATCCACTTAAGCTTTGAATTGCCTGGCTTTGTCTCTGCTTCACACAATGGAAATGTACAGTAGCAACAGACAGATGCTGAGAGCTGGTTTGCTTCTCATCTGCAATTCCAAACACCCTGTCAGGAACAAATATTTGAAAAGACATCTATCCAACCATTAATGTATCTAGTGGGGCAATTTTTTCTCCTTTTTTTTTTTTCTTTAAAGAAAAATAATTCTGCATTCATCACAAAGATGATCATGCAGAGAGATGCCAACAGAAGCACCAGAGGGATAAGCAAAGTTTCAGGTCTTTCTTTAGGGCTGAAGACAGCTCACTGTTGAGCTGAGAAGGTGCAGCTGGTTGAGTATTTGCAGTACAGGGAAAGAGGAAAAAAATACTCAGACAGCTGTATTTTTAACTGATCATGTGCTTGCTTCTGTTTCGTAAGATTTATTCCCTCATTAATCACTGCCCTCCCTTCATTCATGTTAAATATAAAAATGATTAGGAAAGATCCTCATCATGGTTAAAAAAATAATTAGCTGCTACATCATGTTGCACACATTCAGACAGAAAGGAGTGATTAAATTAGGAATATTAAAACCCCATTAATCTGTGTTCAACTTAAGCTCTGCTTGTTCATCTCACTGTGGCACTTATTATTTCTGACACTGAAAGATATTTGAATTACTAGCTGAAACAAGGTCACTATCAGAAAGATGTCAGGTCAGCAATTAGTCAAAGGTGGGAGAAGCTACCAGAACTGAGCTGTGCTTGACATGCCACAAATGTGTCAAGAAGTCTTCCCTTCCCAGTGCCACTGGGATGAGCAGGTCAGTGCCAGGACCCCAGCGGCACACAGGTCTGGATCAGCTCTGCTCTGCCCACCTGCCTGTGCCAGCCCTGCCAAAGCCTCTGTGACACATCTGAGCTCCCAAGGCTGCCCCAAAGTGTCCCAGACTTTCAGAGTAAGGCTGGGGCAAAGGGTCCAGCCTGGCAACCCACCTGGAACTGTGCAACTTCTCTGGGCTGGCCAGGGCTCACTGTGGGCAAATGCCAGCCCTCACCTCAGCAGGGGCTGGCAGGGCATGGGGTGAAACTGGAAGGACAGAGCCCACACCAGGACAATGGAGCTTAAAGTCTAAACCCATAGCATTGATTTCAACACCAGCTACTTTGTTCACTACTTCCACTAGTGCTTGTTGGTCACACGTTGGTCACCTCACAAAGCACTCTGAGAGGTTTTCTCCCCTTCAAGAAGCTAAAACTTCACTTGTAGTTTGGCTCAGAAAGCAAACCCAGCAAGCCTGACATAAGAGAGATTGTGACAGACGCAGAAGAAAGACCCTCAAAAATTATTTTCTCTCGGGGAATGTGTGTAAGCACACAGGCATTTGATTGCAACAAGAAAAAGCAGCCACAGATCCGGGTGTTTTGTGGATTTAAAGAGTACTGTGGAGGGAAGGCTACTGCACAGAACTGGTGTCCCCTGCATTGTGTTCCCCATTTGCCTGTCATTGCTAAGGTGGGGGAATTAATGAGCAAAACCCCCCATGGGCAGCTGGCACTGGCCCCAGGGTGAAGGTCTCCAGTGCTTCCAGTTTCCCACCCAGAGAGCAGAGAACCACGTTTGTTCCCTGCCTGGGGCAGCCCACGTCTATCACAGAACCATGATAAGTATCAACTTCACCTTCAAAAATGAAATTAAAAAAAAAATTTCTAATGGAACTACCAGCTGAACTTTTTGGAGAGACCCAGCAGTGTTGTGTGGGAACCTCTACACTCCAACAGGAGGTCTTTGTGGCTGCTGCAGGCCCTGTTCACCATTTCCACCATGCTGAGCAGAACCCTTTGAGATTTGTTACTGGGAGCCAGGAATTACTCACCACCACACACAGATAAGGGAGGATGCAAGCACAGGAGGACAAAAAGAAAGCTGACAAGTCAGTCACATCTTACAGATGAGTTCTTAGGCTGTTTTTCGAGCCACAGGTGGACTCAGGTGCTTGGTGGTTGATACCTTTGATATGTTTGCTACGCTTGCCCTCATTAAGGGGGATAAAAAAACCCCCACACACAAACAGACACTTTGATCCACAGATCTCCCAAAGCCTTTCCTAAGCACAGCATTCCAGTATACAAACTATTTACTCCATACTTCATTCAGCACTGACAAAACCACCTCTGAGCCTCTTTCAAAGGGAAAGAGATAATAAACCAGCTAACAAGCCTGCACTCTAATTGACAACACAGGAAGGAGGGAAAGATGCTGCGTCTTCTTGGAACTGCAGAAGAACTTTAGGGAAGCAGTACATAATTAATCGAGTTGGGATTTCACCAAGATCCCCTGGTCTTATGAAAAATGCCATGAGGCATTTAATGACCACAGGTGGGGAGAATCTTCAGTTTACATCTCATTTGAAACTGAGCACACAGAATGTAAAGCAATCCAACGCCACCCTCAAACCCCACACAAATTATGCTCTCCACTTTTCCATTTGCCCTTAGACATCCCAGAGAGCTCCATCTACGAGCTGTGGGACCCCTTCTTAAATGGGGAGGGCAGGGCTGCTTCTTGTGACCACTCCAGTGGGGGAACATTAGCTGAGTATGGATCTCTCTGCCATTTTGCTGCTACTTCACTTTAGAAGAATGCAGCTGGGATGGAGGGGAAAAAAAGTCAAAGCAACAAAAGTATCACTGCTAAAATATTTATTTACTATCAATACTTCAGGATATGTTTTGTTCAGGCAACAGTCACAACACAGCAGAAAGACATCCTGACTTCACCCACAAGGGGTGAGATTTTCAGCTGGATACAACGGCAGCTCACTGTCACCCTTGAAGGTGAGCAGAAGTTTGCCTTTGACTTCACCAAAGGATTGAGCCAGAAAAGTGCTTTCAAAACCCTCCCTACTAATAATAGCACTGACACCACAGGGCAGCCAAGTATTTAACAGGCAAGATCTGCTCTGTCTTTTACTTTGAGGCTCATCTCTATGAAAACAAAATCATGTATGGCTATTACAGACCCATAGCCATCCTTATTCACTGGCATGAGTGAGTTTTATCTAAGAACTAAGAAAAGCCAGGACTTCTGGGGACTCCCATGAAATGCAATGGTTGGTGGGCAAGTCTGTCCCTACCCTTTGATCAACATAGTCTTGTTGACAGAGCCATAGCTATATTTAAAAGTGTATTTTCAACCTAAATTCTATTTGGGAATTAGAGGACAGAGTGACTCTGCATCCTCAGGTGTTCATTCATCTAGGACCTCTGTATTTGGTACTTTGGGCATTATGCTGTGTGCACATCATTGCTCCTTTTGCATGATTAATTAAAAAAAAAAAGTCCTAATAACCAATAACTGGGGAGACTAAGAACACATCCAAATAACAGGAGTTATTTGGGCCACCAGGAAGTGAGCAAACACTCCCCTGCCCCAAGTACTGTGGAATTAAGACACTCATAAATCCTTGCCCAGCAAGCCCTGGAGAAACAAAAGAGGCTTTAAATATAATCTTACTACCTCTTCATAGAGCAAGGGGAGCAGCAGAATGGAGAGTAAGCAGAGAGCAGCAGAGGAAAGGACAAACATAATTGCTGGCGTCAAACAGAGGAAATTGCAGGTAAATACCAGCTGGATGCAATTCCAAAAACTTCCCCAAAGTCTGAGGTGGCTCTGGGGTAACACCCAGCTCAGACAACTGCAGTGAAGGAAGGGCACTGATGACACTTGGGTCAAGCAGAGCTGTAAAAGGCATCAGCAAATGCACAGTAGCTTGTTAATCAGGGCTGTGCCACTGAGACTCCTTTGCTGGATAGGCTTTTATACAGCTTTGACACTTGAAAATGGTGTTAGGAAATGCAGAGCTTGCCAGCTCTTTAGGACTCCAGCCAGCACAATGAATGGCATCTGCAGTACCTCTTCCAACTTGCTGGCACAACATTTTGCCACATGTTCACACGTGTGTCCCATGGCAGAAACCTGGAGGAGAGCAGGATCAAAGTGACAGATCTGGCAAAGAGGAAATTGGGCAGAGCTGGACTCATAAAAGGAAAAATAATAAAATTAAAAAATCCACCAACAGTTGCACCAGCTCATCCTTTTGCTTCCCAGTCCAGGTCTGTACCAACAGTGGTGTTTCCCATGGCCTCAGGGCAGCATTCACTGTCTCAGCAGCTCAAAGAGGGTATTGCAGGGCAGGGAAGGGCAATCCAGGAGCAGTTGTATCACAAGAACTTCATGTTGCCAGGGAAACAGCGTCATTCTGGGGTTATTTTGTGCTTCTCATTGGTTTTGTATCCCCACAGCTTCAGCTAACTAAATCAAGCCCCAGAGCACAAACCATGGGATCTACAGCAAAATGCAGCAGAGCAAGCAAGAAGGTGAGCATGCACACCAGTGTCAAGGCACCAGGCAAGGTTGGGCAAGGTTGTCTCTAATACCTGGAGAACTGCCTAACATTGCAATTAAATGTATCCTCAGTAAGCAATAAATAAACCCAGGCTGTGTTTCTAATGGCCAAGCCACCAACTCCCAAAGCCAGCTCAGTCTCATGTCCTCTTCTCTTACACATCCACCACCCCTGAGGGAAGAGAAAGGCCCTTTGGGACCCTTCCCAGGAGCTCTCCATGCCTGGTGCCCCATGTTGACAAAGACACCAGCACATTCACACTCCTCTGAATGCCTTTCTCCTGTTTAATCAGGATGCCACGAGCTATTAGGGTTGCACAG
Source organism: Formicarius rufipectus (assembly GCA_013399695.1). Classification (NCBI taxonomy): domain Eukaryota; kingdom Metazoa; phylum Chordata; class Aves; order Passeriformes; family Formicariidae; genus Formicarius; species Formicarius rufipectus. Next base: position 230,768 of record VXAU01000928.1, on the reverse strand, counting down.
ACCACCTTGAAAGTGGAGAGTGAGTCTTCCATCACTTGAGTGCTGGGGCAAATGGCACCTGCTACCTGAGGCAGGATTTAATTGGGGTCTGCACACCCCTCACGAGCTCACTACAGACCTGGGGCAACATTTGAGAGAGACAGGCAGCATTTATTTTCAATTCATTGAAGACAGAAACTCAAAGGAACTCAGCACGGAGCTTCACTAAAGGACAACCCAGTGCAAGAAGTCCTCTGCTGGGACCTGCACAGTGCTGAGTGGGCATGGATCTTCATCTCACTGAGCAGGGTTTGCTCGACATACTCTGCTTCCAGAGCCTAAAAACCCTCTAATTCCTGCATTGCTCCCAGTCTGATCCCTGTAAATCTTCCCATCCACCGGGCTGTGAGGAGTTTCTTGTAAGAGTGATACCCCACAGTGCAAAAAGCAGCCAGCCCCTTGGTGACCTGAGTGCATCAGACCTCCTGGTGGGCACACAGGTTGGCATGGGTTAATCCCATCTGGCAACTAAGTACCACACAGTCCCTTGTTCACTCCCCTCTGACCCCATGGGAAGGAGATTTGGAGAAGGGTAAACCTCAGCAGCTGAGGTAAGAATGGTTTAATAATTCAAATAAAATAAAATTAATGATAATAATAACAATATAAATAGTAATGAAATGGAGACAGAGGAGTAAGATCCAACAGAAACAAGTGATGCACAGTGCAGTTGCTCACCACCCACTAAATGATTCCCAGCTGTTCCTGGGCAGCAATTGGGAGTTCCCAGACAACTCCCCCCAGTTCATATGCTCCATAAAACTTTCCGTGCCCTGGAATATCCCTTTGGCCTGTTTGGGGTAGTTGTCCTGGCCATGCTTCCTCACAACTTTTTGTGCAGCCCCTCACTGACACCGCACAGACACTGAAAACTCCTTGGTTTAGGGTAAGCACTACTTGGCAACAACGAAAACATCACTGTGTTATCAACACTATCCTCATGCTAAATCAGGAGACAGCATTACACCCGCCATGAAGAAGAAAATCAACTTTATCCCAGCTGAATCCAGGACACGTGACCAAACACTGACTCTCAGATGTAAGATAAATTACCTAAGAAGGAAAGAAAACAGGTGAAATTCACCAGTGCTTTCTAACATTTTCCTTGGGGGAGAACATCTCCGAGTTGACATGACACACACCAAGAGGAAAGCTGATCCCATGGGGGATCCCTTCAAAAGCAAACTCCAGACATGATCTGTGCTGCTGGCCCCACTCCCAGCCCAGGGACCCAGTGGTGGAACTGCTGCACTCAGAAACTTTCAGTTTTAATGATTCTGAAATTGTCACTCTGGGGGTTGTTTAAACTGCAGTTACTTTTCGTGTCGGTCAATAATTTGGGGATTTCCAAAACTTTTCATCTGAGGCTTCTCTAAGCAAACAAGTGATGGAAAGTTTGACAAGTTCATCTTGTCACTCCTACACATGTAGATAAATGAGCCTTTTGGCCCAATTTAGTCCCAAACTGCTTCAACCAGCCCCAGTCCTGGCCTGACCCTGCAGGGAGGGAGCAGGAGGTGACAGGCTGCTGCTCCCTGAAGGCTGGAAGTGCTCGGTGTCTGCAAGCAGTGGCAGAGGGCTGTGCTATACACCCTCCTCAGACGTTTTTAGGTCACCAAAAGGCTTCAGTTTCCTCAGACAGAAGAGGAGGAGACGGGCAGGGATGTAGGAGAAAGTTTTGAGTTTTCTTGTTACTTTTAAGTTTAGTAAAATAGTTTATCATGACTAATTGCAACTCAATCAGCTCCTCCACTGACGTAGCTCTCGAGGGGGTTGTTACAACCACCCTTTCAATTCTGGGGCACTTCAGGAGCTTGTGATTACTGAAGCAACAAAGCTTTGGTGTTTTTTCCATCCCCCCCCCTCCCCAGGCACACCCGAGAGGGCTCAGCTCAGGAGCCAGGTGTGCAGGGGTGACCACATCCTGGGCTGCAGAGCCCCCCAGCTGAACTCAGAGCTGTGACAACAGGAAGGGAACAGAGGCACAGGGCAAAGCCACACCAGCACCACAGGATGGGGTTGGGAGAGGATGGAGAGTGAGAGTCATCACAGAACACAAGCACAGGGTGGTTTGGGTTGGAAGCTGCACCTCATCTAATCCACCCCCCCTGCCAAGGGCAGAGACATCCAGCACTAGACCAGGTTGTTTAGAACCCCATCTAACTTGAATTTTTCCAGGGATGGAGAATCCACAGCTCCTCTGGACAACTTGTGCCCGTGTTTTAAAGAGTTATAAAACCTCTCCAAGGGAAAGTGGCCTGAGTCCTTTCAACCCCAGCACAGATCAGCTCAGACCCCTCCCCACTAGCTCTGGTCCTTGGTGCAGTCACACATGTGAGATGTGAGCTGTTGATGTGGCCCAGGTCCCCTAGCTGGGCTCCCACCAGTGTCCCAGCAGAGCCCAAACAGTGCAAATCCACCCTGCCACCACAGCCAAGTCATTTTTCCTCCTCGACGCATTTTACTACCAAACACGAAGAAACCCGTATTTTTGGAAATTGAATTACAGTTTCTGGAATATTAAGAGAAAAAAAAGTTGTTCCCTCTGCTGAGCTGCATTAATAACAACCCTGATTTACAGCTCTCAGGGAGGGAACAGACTGATTGCTCTCGTGGTGCTTGTGAGTCCTTGAGCTGAGACCCGGAGGGTTGACCTGCTGCTCGAGGAGGCTGCACCAAATACACGCAGAGGAGACACTTGGCACTGGGAAAGTGGGTTTAGAGGCAGGACAGAAACTGGAGAACAACCTTTGGACCAGTGGCATCAGGACACTGGCACTCAAAGACTGATTAAAGAAGCAACTTTTTAAAAAGTCAAGTACACAAAGAAAACCAAAGCCACTATCTTCCCAATGCAATTTTGACTTTTACCCAGGGAAAATGGTCCTTATCTTTGCTTGTGGCAAAACTTTGACCATGCAAATGTGTGGTGTAAAAAGGTTTCTTGCCACAAGGGTAAAAAAAAAAAAAAAAGTCTCCAAACATAAATATTTGAGTGGGGTCCCCTCACCTAAATCACCTTCCAGAATTTCAACTTGATTTCAAGGATCTCATACCCCTGTCATTTGGCAGAAGAGAAGACTCACTACATCTTAGGAGAGAAATTGGGCCTTTAGAATGAGGTATTTATCTTTCTCCCCTCCACCTTTTTTTTTTTTTTTTTTTTTT